>RXPK01000083.1:2423042-2715734 GCA_004143645.1 Protaetia brevitarsis | reverse complement strand
GGAACTTCGTTGAAGAATAAACTAAGCTATATGGGTAATACGGTCTTTTAATTTTAAAGACCGTATTACCCATATAGCTTAGTTTATTCTTCAATAATATATTTATTCAGAAAAAGCTCCACAAACGTTTACAATAATAAATGCAAAAAAAAAATGAATAAATATAATAAACCACATAAGGTAAAAACCTTATGCATGGTTAGGTGCGCTTACTTACGCTTAAGCTTTAAAAGACACGATATCTATACATACATCACAACACAACCGTAAACATTATGTAAGTAATTACAAATATAAAAACATAAACATTATACCTAACATCATAAGTTAGCGTGTACAAACGTACTGGTGCAAAACTGTTCTATCCAGGTTATAAATCCACTCTTTCAATTTATTTTTGAATCCGTTTTTAGATTTAATCGTACGTATATTACTCGGTACTAAGTTGTACAAACGAGGGGCTAGGTAGGAATACGATATAAGCAATATGTCTTTATGAGGTTGCGGGATCCGACTCAAGTTTGCAGTTCTACTACGTGTATAGTGAGTGTGGACTATTGGTACAAGTTTAAGAATATTACTGTGCTGAGACACTACTATGTTGTAGAAACACAATTGCCGTACATCGAACAACCTTGTTTCACTATACAATAAATCAGATGGGTAAGTATATGGTTTGCTATATATTTTTTTTAGTATTAATTTTTGAATTTTTTTCTAGGGGGATGAATATATACCTTAGCAGCGGCACCCCATGCCGTTATCCCGTATCTTAAATGACTCTCAATTAGGGCGTGATAAAGAATTTTTAGCTGGCGTGCTTCCAGAATTTCCCTGTAAGCTGATATTTTATGTAACAGGAATCTCAGCTTATTAATTAGGTAAGTTATATGTTTATCCCATCTAAGATGTGCATCGATGAATATTCCCAAGTATTTTGTAGTGTTCCTCAAGCCTATGTCCATCGTTTCATTATCATATCTCACCTTCAGTTCCTCATAATTAGGTAAATTATTTGAATATGATGTAAACGCTATCCAATGGGATTTGTTGCAGTTAACCGATAATCGGCGGTTTTTAATCCAACCTAATAGCATACCAATGTCCTCCTCAGCAATGATTTTTAAGTTTTTCCAGGAATCTGCTTTAAAGATTATAGCGGTATCATCTGCAAAGCTTATTATTTGACCTCTGATTCGTTGCTTATGCATCTCACATAAATATAGGTTGAATAGCAGAGGTCCTAGGACTGTTCCTTGAGCTATACCACATTCCATTTGCTGAGGATCACTTTGGACACCACCTATATTTACAGTCTGTGAGCGATTAGTAAGGTAAGAGTTCAGCCATGAATACATTCTACCACGGAGTCCCACCCTTTGTAATATATCCTGCAGTTCCTCATATCGAACAGTATCGAAGGCTTTGGCTAGATCAATAAATACAGCTAGACAAGGGCTGTTCATATCCATCGAGTCACTAATTATGGTAACCACAGTATTAATGGCATCCTGAGTAGATTTGTTGAGTCTAAAACCGTATTGATGATCATGTAATATGTTATGCTTATCGAGGAAACACTCGACGCGTTTCTTAACAAGCTTCTCCAAGATTTTTGATAAGGTGGTCGTCAAAGATATTGGTCGATAGTTTTCTAACTGTTTCTTATCGCCATTCTTCAATAAGGGGATTATCACCGTTCTCTTAAATGTATCTGGAAATTTTCCAGCAGTGAGAGACCAATTAAAAACGAAGGTCAATGGTTGTACAATGAAGTTTACAATTAGTTTTTAACACTTCAGATGTTATTCCGTCATGCCCTGGTTGTTTCGCGTTTTTAAGTGCCATAATGGTGTTGTAGATTTCATTTTCATGAATGTCCTCAAGCATAAAAGATTGTAAAACCTGATGTGTGTGAAAATCATGATTATGAATCTGTACATTCCTCCCAGACGACAAGTTAATTTAGTATATTTAATATCTCCGTGCTCGAATGTTCATCGGGAAAGACCTTCTTCAGAGTTTTCCACAGAGCACTTGCATCATTTTTCTTTTTCTGAATTTCTTTTTGATAGTACTGCTTTACCCTAATCTCACACTCGCTGTTTTACTATACTGTATTGAAACTCCCAAAATATTGGGTTTAATTTACGAAGTGATTCGCCACATGTCTACACTTCACAACACACAAAGCAGAACTAAAACCTTATATATTGCACTGTCGAATTCTTTTTCAGTTTTAAGCACAACAGCGAGTAAACGGAAAAGAGCTGCCCAAAACACAAAGGATTATATACACATCAGGAAATGGGTTGCCTAATCCACCTTGTCCATTTGCTTCGCTATCGTTCCGTAATTACGGCTTTTAGGACGATGAAACACCGATTTACATGTTTGTACTCGGTAAATAAACCCGAAATAGTCTCCTCTTCAATTTACAGGAAAATAGATGGCAAAGCAATTTCTTGAATGGAGTGTTTTTTCATGTCAACGTTATTTGACAGCTTCCCCCGAAATCACTCATACCGATTATACCCCTCAATTATTCACGTGCCCTTTTGAACTTTACCCCCTCCCCTTCCCCCCTCTCCCGTAATCGCACAATCCCGAGATGATCCCGTTTTGATTAGGAGCGACTTCGATTCCCCAAAGGATGTTCGCTCATATTTGGGCGCACGCACCTCGAAAATAGAAGAAAAGTCGACGAACACACAATGGACGTTATCCCCTCTCCAAACTCTTAACTCATAGGCTGTCGCGCGGGCGTGAGCGACCGCTTTCTGGAGTTTCTCTAAATGAATAATGTAGAGTGTTATTGTTGGAGAAACGTTGACGTTACGAATGGCGGGATAAGAGGTACAAGCAGCCGAGGGACGAGAAGGGGTAGGGTCGATGTGCGAGATGTGGAGGGTGGTGGGGGTTAATTTATTTATGATCGAATAAGTGAGTGGCGAAGATGAATTAAAACGGGTACGGTTCGTGGTAATGATGAAAGACTTGATTCAATCTGACAATGTCAAGTCGTGATGCGGCGCAATGGCGTGCTGATTCGAATGTTCCCACTATGTAACAATTTCTATTAATTTTTTTGTCCTTGGGTTGTAACTGTCATTTCCTATTTTCTTATGTCAGAAAAATATAAAAACAGTCGATTATTTCCCACAAACTTTGCTTTTGTGACCAACACAATGATATTTTAAAATTTACAAGCAAACCCAAAATAAGAAGTACATATTATGTCGTTCGACGTAGAATACGGGAACTAAAGGCATCAGTGACGGGAGTGAATTCATTTACGATAGGAATGACAATAAATATGTCTGTCAAAGTGACAAGTATCTGCATTTTCGGTTTTAGATTTGTTTTTTTTTTTTTGGAAAACAAAACGAAAATATCACAACGAAGATGTCTCAACCACTCAACCTGCTTTGATAATTTATTGCTATAATGTTCAGGCATTATTTTAATTTTTGACAGATCCAATGTTCCAACGTCCCTCCATTCAAAACGTGTACACTCCTAAAGCTGATATAATAGACTCGTCCCACGACTTCAGCGCTCAAAACGGTGTGTATATGTACTTCTCATTTCACTATACCTATTTTCTCATTAGATGATGGCTTCCAAGAGGTTGCAAACATGAAGCAGACGCGTTTTGCTATGTTTGTGGTCAGTTTATTAAGACAAGAGGATGGTGTAGGGGAGGAAACAGATCCATGAGATTTGCAATTCCAAGCATTTGGCGGGAACCCACTGACCACTCAAGCAACTGCTACTTTTGCATTGTGGACTCTTCCAAACGCCGTACTGGCAAAAATGCACCTGCTGTCATGTATCCGGATCTTCCTTTATCCATGGCCCCAGTATTACAGAGCCTTCAGCTTCCATTGCCTACTCCTCCTAAGATAGATCAGGCGTCTTCAATCAGCAACAGCGAGTCGGAGTGTGAAGAAAATATTGTAGAATCAGATGACGATTTCATATATGGAGATGATGACAGAGGCCCATACTACCCCAACCAAAAAAAACATCAACGACTTAGTTAGAGATCTTGGACTCTCCAAGCCTAATGCTGAGATTTTGCCCTCTAGGCTGAAGCAGTGGAACTTGCTGGATGAAACTGTGCGAGTCGTAGATCAGAGAAAGCGTCACCAAACTTTTTCTAGCTTTCTCACCTATCTAGATGGGCTCTGCTTTTGCCACGATGTGACTGGGCTATTTGAGGCAATTGGAATCGCCTATAATCCAAATGAGTAGCGTCTCTTCATTGAAGCCTCAAAGCAGTACTACCGCATAATGGTAATAACTTTCCATCTCTTCTCCTGGGTCACTCAGTGCACCTCAAAGAGGATTACTTTAACATCAAGATCTTGCTGAAAGTTTTGAAGTATGACAAGTATGGGTGGGAGGTCATCGGGGACTGCAAAATGGTGTCATTCCTCATGGATCTGCAAGGTGGTTTCACCAAATTCCCATTATATCTTTGTCTTTGGGACAGCAGGGACACCAATGCACACTACAACAAGCGCGACTGGCCACAGAGGACAGAGTTTTCTATAGGGGAAAACAATATCAAATGGGAGCCACCGGTAGACCTCCTAAAGGTGCTGATGCCACCACTGCACATAAAGTTGGGGCTTATAAAACAATTTGCGAAAGCTCTAGGTACGGAGTCAGCAGCCATGAAACACCTTGAAAATTATTTCCTAAGCTATCTGAGGCGAAGGTCAAAGCCGGTGTCTTCGTAGGACCTCAAATTAAGAAGATTCTCGACTGCGATGACTTTCATAAAAAGCTCACCCGTAAGGAGAAAATATTAGAAAAATACACTGTGTCCACTTAAATATGAGACTAATGGGGGCAATAAAAAATTATGGAATCTATAAAAAAAAAAATATATAAAATAAAAGGCAGTGTTTCTTTAGAAATATATTTTTAGAATTATTAGAAAAAAAGTACTTCAAATTCCTAAATATGCCAAAATACCAACTTTCAAGTAAAAATCGAAAAAACACACTTTACAAAAAAAATTAAAAAAGGTATTTTTTCAATGTTTGGCTCATATTGTGTAATTTTGTAGAATTCCATTTCTTTGATTTCTATTTTGAAAATTTGTATTTTGGCACAATTAGGGAGTTGAAGTACTTTTTGCTAATGGAGCTTTTTGGTATCTTTAAAAATAAGCGTGTTTTATTCTCAAGACAATTATTTTTTTTCTTAATTTATAGCAAAACCACGCATTTTAAGTAAGTTTGAATATAAAATATGTTTTTAAAGAAGCACCAACTTTTATTTTACATAATTTTTTTTTTATAAATTCAACAATAAGCATAAATAAGTTGGAAATAACGCTCACTACTCAAGGACAAAAAAACGTGTTACATAGTGTAATTGGACCGAAATAATATTACACTTGAACACAGATCCTTGGATGACACTGTGTAATTCTGGTAACGTTTAATACAAATGCAGAGAAAACAAATACTGGGCCATAAAAACTCGATTTATGCAAACACATGCACGAACCGTGGATTTTATGGATATTAAAAAAATTAAAAAACCGAACCAACGAACCAAACACAAAATATAGATACTAGTAAAATATTCACAGTTAATGTTCTATCAACCTCAATCCATGTACATACATCGCGACCGTATTTTGTTTTACGAACTGGAAGCGCCGCCGGCGATTGTTTCGCATGTTAACTAGATTAATTATATCGCCTGGTTAGTAATTATCAAGTTGGTTTTCGCGTGCATTTACACGAAAATTATGATTATTATTCTCACCGTATTAATAGTTTGAAAATCGTAAAACTTCGTACATTTTTCGCTAACCCGAATAAATTACTGTTACGATAGGCGATGGTGTATTTGATTTTAATTAAATTAATCAGGCATCACTGATGTTGTGGAAGGCGTTAAATTATTGAGATTTATTTATTTTATTATCGAGAAGATTTAACATGGCTAATTCACTAGATGTAAAATTAAATACTAATAAAAAAATATTTTATTTCAGTATTTATTAACATTATTATACATGTATCTAAATAAATTTTAATCATACTAACAATGAATATTTATACTTAAAAGGTTGTTTTGACACTTTTAAATTGCTCAAACACACATTATCCGTATTTAAACATAAAATAGCGAGATTTACCAAACAATATTTTATAACTGTAAAAAGTTTTTCCGGGCTGTTGAGCCGTGTGGTCTTGTGGAATTACTTCCGTACGTTTCGTTCACAACTGCGGTGAACATCTTCAGCGGCGAGGTCGAAGTTTCCTTCGCGATGGCTCGTTGTTAAGTGGTAATACTTAGATTAGATTAGATTAGGATTGGGGTGGCCTATCGACCTGTTTCACCGCGACCTTTTCAGATCTATTGTGATCCCCTTTTTTCCTAGAGGACGCTCTCTAATTTTGCCCTCTTAATTAGGCCTATCATCTTTGAGAGCGGCTTCTTTAAGTAGCTACTAGCTGTGGGGTTCTCCTCCCCCATTACTAGAAACCTTGTCCTCGCCAGGCCTTCGCATTGGCACAGCACATGAACTGGTGTTTCTTCCGTGGTAATACTTAGAGAAGCACGAAGTTTGATTGCATCCTATTTATGTAAACATATAAAACTTGTAGAATTTGTAACGTATTTGTAATTCTATTTAAACGACGTGTGTGCGCGCGGTAACGTCAAGCAAAGAAGGAACAAATAAAGAAGTTTGCCGCGGTAATGAGGACAACGCAGCGTCCCTGATCAACATATAGCCGAGGGAAGCACTTGGGAGAGCGTAGGTGCGCAAGCGGACAAAGAGAAGTTGTCAGCCAGCGTCAAAAGTAAGTGGACGTGGCGTTCGGCGGGAGAGCGATTGTAGAAGGAGCCGCCATTAGATGCTAGTCAGAGCACAGTTACACATATTATTCAAAGTGCATCGCGTAGCGAGCTAATATTAGCCCCGTGACCGTTTGCTGCCGGAGAAGAATACCAGATTTTGGTAAAGATAAGCATGTCCGCATTATGACAAAAATACTCCAAACTGTGGTACTGGTAATGCTGCAAACTTCTCGTAGGCCCCTGGTTCAGTGTTACTGCTGATGATGATAGCTTGGGCTATCGAAACGTACGTCCAGTTTAGTGCAGTTTGTGGTGAGGGGTCTAGGAGAAGTTTGCAATGTCCCCACTATTGTGTAAATTTCGGGTCATTTGTTTAGTGCCGAGGAATATTGCAATTGTATTAGATTGTGTATTATCAACCGTGGACTGAAATATTGTGCTACCATATGCTGGGAGTTTCCAGAGAGTACGACGACGGAGCTAGTCCACGCCGACCGACGAATGAAGCCACTGCCCGTGTCGAAACCCAAACGACCACGCCTAGAGCCGACGAACCGCCAAAAACCGCAAATGTTACCGTCTTAATTTTATTTGTTCATTATTTGTAAAATCAGAAATTATAATGTTGTTTATTGTTTACTTTAAATTTAATATTCAATTCAGTTAGTAATATGCAAGAGAGCCCCATTCATTATTTCTTTATCACTAAATAATCGTTATTTATGTGTAATGTTTTTATTTGTATATTGTTCTGCCTTAGTTGTTTTCAAATAAAATATTGTAAATAATTTATTAATTATGTTAGTACACCGCCACCTAACTTTTTCTTAAAGTAATCACTAACCAATGGCTCGAAACTCTTCAACCGATTGTGTATAAAGCACGTTTAGTTCCAATTCGACTTGTATAAATCTCCAGACGATTTTATTTCACGAAAAATCATTCTTACACCCTACGATAAACGTCACATACGACAACAATAAACCCGATCTCAACGAAAACCTATCGAAAGCTGCGAAAGCTTCCGTCCTAGGCGAAATCAATTTCATGCATGGTTTGTTCCACGCCGTATATACGAAACCCGAGCCGACAGACCATAACGAATCGGGTAAGGGTGAAAAGAAAAGCGTATACAAAACATAACTATAAAGGCAGGGCCTGGAAAAAAAAAAGATGTTTTGGGGTGGCTTCTTGGACCGAAAATTGGAAAGAATTTGACCAACATTCAAGCTGCACGGAATATATCAAATGTTTAGTGTGTGAAGCAGATAATATTGGCGTTTCTAAGAGGGGAATTTATTGGTGTTGAACGCCAGATATGGTTGGTTTATCTTAAGGATGATGTTATAGGTTATTCACGACGACTCTGAAAGGTTTTATAAGTAATTGAAAATAAACAAGGAAGTTGTAGTGTTTTTTTTTTTTAGTTTACTTCTTTTGGAGGATCAATTTTAGAGTTGAAGATTATAAACGAATGTGTTATTTTTGCTTTAGGGTCTAAAAATTGTCAAAAACTTCTATTATACCCCAGTTCTTTCATGAAAGTTTATATATACTGGTACTTTCTATTATAGAATGAGGGATTCGTTTATTCTATACTATATTTAGTAGATTTATACACCAGATAAATATGAGTTAGTCGCAAATTACATAGATTAATTATTATTTAGACAGTGAAATAGACAGTAACATCGTCTTTACAACAATATCTGTAATACAATTCTTTTATGTAATTACAGAATTATGTTTACGACTGTCTGAGTATTATTCTTGTTTAGTAAACATCACCAAATTATGCGAATTCTTTTTAATAATAATAATAATAATAATAATAATAATAATAATAATAATAATAATAATATATATTTATTATTCAAGATCTGATATCATCAACATATGCAAGAATGGGAAGGTCAATTTGGAGAAGTGGATCATTGATATACAACACAAACAGCAATGGTCCCACATTCGATCCTTGCGGTACACCGGAGAATGCTACTCGTCCACAAAAATTAACATTTTAATTTTATTACCTAGTTCAGCAAATTCTAATATAATTAGATAAAAGATTATTTATTATTATTTACAAATAATAAAAAAGTTAGATACGAAATTTTTAAATAATTTTTACCGATATGTTGTTAGTTTTTAAATTTAAATAAAAACCAAGGTAACACTATAAAAGGCGACACCGAAAAACCGAGTGTTTGACAATATAGTTAATACTATAGTACTTAATAAATAGCTGTTATAGTTGACTCAGCAGTTCGTGTTGCCCTACTCGACCTTAACTAACATATTTACAAATTATACTTTTTTCGTGACCCCTAAATATTATACTTTTAAAGTGTATCATTACATTATAACTAAAATCTGCTTAAGGTTAGTAAATAGTAAGATTAAATACGCACAAACATGTATCTGATTACCTGAATTTTTTATTCATTTAATATTAGCTTACTTGGAATAGCGAAATATCGTGTTTCTTGACAAAATATATTTTGTTGTCGTCAATAAATCTGTTCTGTAAAGAATATATTTATTTCATGGTTTTCATTTTGCTTTATATGAGAGTGGCAACAACAAAGTTAAAAATAAAAGTATCTACTTAGGGTAAACACCACCAAAAACTTAACATGGTACTAAAATCAAAAGTTTATTTCAACATATTCTTTTTTAAATTCACGGTCAATTCAGAGCAAAAGCGAAATTCTACTCTAAAAAGAAATAATGGGCAGAATTCTAAAAGGGAATTAATTATGAGAAACACCAAATTTTCAAATTAAAAAAAAAATATATTGAATTTACTTAAAAATATTTTGTATATTCGCGGTCAATACAAAACAAATTTAAATCTAATCTAATAAACTTTATTACACACTCGAAGTCAAAAGTTTGTTGAATTTAGTTAAAAATATTCTTCATGTTCAGGATCAATACAAGGAAAGGAATAGAAATATAACCCAATAAGCATATTGGGTAGAATCCGAAGAGGAAATGAATTATGGAAAATACCACCAAAAGCCTCTATCACATTCTAGAAGGCCGGAAATTTATAGAATTTAAAAATATTCTTTATCTTAATGGTGAATACAAAGTAGAAATAAAGATCTAATGTAATAAAAACATGTTGAACAGATGGAATTAATTATGGTAAACACCACCTATCACACTTTGAAAGTTAAAAATCAATTTGTCTCCATGAGATTGGATTTGTTTATGAGCAGGAAAAAAGAAATACATGTCCTTCCCAATCAAAATAAACTTTTACATGATTCGGCCAAAGGTTATCTTCAGAAAGCAAAAGACACGTTGCTTGTTTCATCTATACTTTGAAAACAACACGTCTTTTACCTTCTGAAGATGGCCCAAACATGTAAAATTAAAGAAAGACTACCCTTACATATAAAATATTCTAATTTGGAATGATACATTCTTCCTTATCAATTGGATTTATTCAAAGATATATTCTTGCACCAATTATTTCTTTTCCAGTCAAACATGAGACAGCATCAAAGGCCTTCCATCGTTATTACAACAAACAGACTCACCACTTTTGAGCCCGCTCCAAATTCCAAACGGAGAAGACAATGTCCAACCCACTTTCAGTCATAATAAACCATCGCTTGCCCAACCTCGTCCACCACGCAAGACGTCTCTACACGTTTGCTTCGTCTCTTCAGCCCTTCCACGACACTACCGGAACACAACTGTCGTCGACAGCAGCACGGAATGCTAACCAATGTAGGCCCGTCAGTCGAAGCAACCGTCTCTGCAAAAGGCGCGACCGCTACTGAAAACGCGTTCCCAACTGGAACTACGCGTGTTGCCCGGGAGTCGCGGCCAATAGGGCCGTAATCGTGGACATCCTACAACGACCCAACAATGTAGACGCGCCTGTGTTACTGCGCGCATGTCTCCACCGTCTTGTATGGCATAGAGAAGCGGAGATAGGATTCGCGTATTTCGGCTAAAGAAGATGCCCAACGATTCCGACAGGGTTATTCGCCTGAAAAATTCTCCCCCCACCAGCGTGTCACACGCGGACACTTCTTAAGTTCATTGTTGGAAAGGGGTGAGCTCCACTTCCACTGTTACCGAAAGCGGAGAAGTTTGGGCTATTTCATTGTAAATGTATGAAACGATTTATTTTGTTCCCAACCAACAAAAAAAAACACAAAATGTTATCACTCTTATGAATAGCTGAAAAACCTCCAGACAAAAAGAATGAATTGTCGGCAGGTAATTTTTGGAGACACACCAGAAAATAGAGTTTTTAAATAAGTTTCAGAAGCGAGGATGCGAAAAAGTTGGTCTGTAAGGGGAAAGAGAAACAACTTTTGTTATTGCCCTATTGCATATTAAAAAGGTAATATAAAACAAAATAGATGCTGCATTAAGGAGAGATTTAGATATATATAATTATTATATAAAACTAAGAAATAAGAAAATATGACGAGTATGACAGGAGAAAAGAATGCCACTTCAATGGAGAAACGACCTGATATATTCAATTCCGAAAATTGTTAACGATTAGGGCCGCGTATGCGCATTCATCTATTTCGACAGAAGCGGCGTACGTTATTTCGAATATATTACCAGTATATTTACGTTTGAGGAAACTTAAATTTCATAAAGTCTCGAATAAAATAGTGTTTGAAGGTTTAATTACGGCAACTTGAATTATATTAGAACCGGGCGATTTAGAAAGGCGAGTAGATATAGGAGGTCGAATTCATCCCGTGAGATTAATACTTGGAACAAATTTATATGGCCTTTTGAAGAGGGTTCAGAAATTTTTACGGTTGTGTAGAAGGGGGAGAGTGGTACAGGGGCGGCTTTTGCTGTTTATAATAGGGGCATTGAAATATATTAACAAAAGTTTAAATTAGGGAATCATTTGAATAATTTTCAGGCAGATTAAGTTGCAATAAATCAGACAGTACGTTATATTAGGAGAGAGTGGGGATTTATACGGGACGATTGAATTATAACTGATAGCTTATCTGTATTAGAGACAGTAAGGAATTAAAAAAAACCGATTTATTATTAGATATGTACTTGGGATATGTTAAGTCTCACGGGGTAGTACTTTTTTGGATTAGGGCTCACGTAAGTACAATTGGTAATGAGAAGGCGTATCAACTGGCGAAAGAGGCGGTACCTAGGGGGAATAGCGCAATAATTAGGCATGTGTTAATTTCGGTTAGGGTAATTAAGAAAGCCTTTAAGAATAAGCTTGATAATGATTGACAGGTTAGGTAGATTAGGCAATTTATCGACAACGTTACCCGTTTTAGAGAAATGAGTTAATTTGTCGTATCAGACGGTAGAATTAATAACGGGTCACGGTAATTCTAAATTAAATTAAAATATTTATGTAGAATTGGAAGGGTTAATGATTCACATTGTGAATGTGGTGGTGTACATACAGAAGGGCAAGTTTTATTTGAACGTCCGCTCACTGATGAATGACGGATGCGTACGGATGTTAGGGGAATTTATCGGCAACGTTACACGTTTTAGGGAAAGAGAGTTAATTTCTCATGTCAAACGATAGAATTAATAGCGGGTCACGGTAATTTTAAATTAAATTAAAACATTTATATAGAATTGGGAGGGTTAATGATTCGCATTGTGAATGTGGTGGGGTAGATACAGCGGGACGTGTTTTATTTGAATGTCCACTCACTGATGACGGGTGGTCGCGTACGGATGTTAGAGCATTGAACTCGACGCAAAACAGATATTAGAAATAACGAGTCCGTCAAACGGTGGAAATCTAGCTAGTAGGGTGGTACGCATTTCATACTCTTTAATTGTCTGAATTAGTGTAAAATTATAGCTATTATACCACAGTTGGCGTGTATAAATAAATATTTAAAATATAAATCTTTAATTTAATTGCTATTGGATAGAATAATTAGGATTAAGTTATTGTTAAATATTAGTATAGATACTGCTGTTGTTTTATTTATTTTTGATCCATTCTTCTGCTGTTTCAGTTTTAAATTCATGATGATGAAGGCTGTCGAAATTAAGGAGAGGTTTAAGGCTGCCTCTTCCAAACTCGAAAGGATAATAATAATTTGCTGGGTATCAGTAACAGTTCTAGGGCTACTTTACTTTTAAGTCCTGCTCCCAAATTAAGGTGTTTCCATGGCTTTTCTTACTCTTTGGCGAATCCTGGGAGATAACTAAAGTCATCCCATGGGCGCAAACATAATAATAATTGATACCTGATTGATTTAATATATTTTTGGTATTGAATCCATATAGTACTTAGAATAGGTAGCCTCATATAGTATCTTCAGGTAGGGCACCGGGTTTAGAATGAATTATAATTGTTTAGTTTTCCATAAATAAAATGTGAAAACTACAGAGGTATCTTACTGTTTGATGTCACATACAAAGTTTTACCTTTTATCGTAATGATTTAGTAGGAGAATATCAGGGAGGATTGTTTGTTCCTTGTATTAAAATTGTACTAAAAATTCAAATCAAACCCTAAAACAAATCTGAGTTTGCACATTCTCTTTATTGATTTTATGAGAGCTGCACTACTCAATAGGGAGAAGAAAAATATATGGAACAATGCAAAAGCTAAACATCCCAAACAATTTAATTAGACTAACAATAAGAAGAATGACACTGGCAGATACACGGAGCAAAGTAGTAACAGAAGGAAAAATATCACAAAATTTCGTGGGAAAGACCTGGAGTTAAACATTAACTATAATTATTCACTTGTTTCTTGCTGCAATAATTCTCTTTATCTCCATTCAAATTCAAACTCGTACGTATGCTAAGCACAACGCATGATAAGTGACCGCCATTTTGAGTTCAGATTGCACTTCTTGATTGCACACTTTCCTCTCGATTGGTGTAAAAAGAAAGCAGAGACATCTGGTGCTAAAAAATAGTTTAGTATCGCCATCGGTCACTTTTTTTGGCGACACAACGTCAAAGGCTCCGACCAGATGTCACTTGTCTGTAGAAGAGAAAGAAGTGTAAAAAAAGAGTATATCACATAATAACAATGTATTATTGCTACCACATTTATGTTAAAAATATGATATAATTCTAAAATAAAGTGAGGCAATTCACCCACCTATCATTAAATCGTTTATCATCGACATAACCTCAAAAATAACCAGAAAAAAAGAACAATAACAGAACAATAACTCCGACATAACGTAAAAGTATATCAAATGTCGTAATTTTCGTTATTAAAACAGACGAAAAAAACGGGTAAAACGACCCGCAAGAGAGCCCTCCGAAGGCAATAATAATAACTAATAACATCGCCTCCCTAAATAAACATAGAACGCGCCCCAAATCATCCCTCGCATACGGAAACCGATTGGGAAATTGGAGCCCCGTCGTTGTACTCGCGATGGGAAACTTTGTAGGTATGCGGGGAACGGGGCCAAAAGAGAATCAAACGTAGACCGTGGCCGTCACGGCACACACGCAAGAAAAACTCGCAACCAACGTGAAAGATATGGGGGGGGAGGGCGCCCGTGTGGCAGTTTGATAGCACGGAAGCTGGCTCGCGATGTTTGTCCCTGGAGTACTGCCAGATGAGGAAAATTCAGAGAGCATAGCTTTCGCGGGCGCGTCTGTTATTGTCGTCTCTCTCGCACTTTTCCCGTATTTTTTTTGTTTGTTTGTTACTCCGTCGCACGTTCGTTGTTGGAATTGTTCTAAATCTTCGGCGGAAAGACGAGAGGAAATTATACCGTTCGCGTCCTGCTGGCACATCGTATATCCGCTGATAATGAAAGGATTTGGAAAAGGACTGTTATTAAGTGCTCAGTATTCCCTGCAGGGGATGCGTGCGGAAAAAATAAATCGTGTTGTCAGGAATTTAATGAGAGCGTACACATACGCAGTTGGTTGATAATATATTAAAACACAACGCCTTCATAAAGGCGATTTTTTTCTGTTGCGATAATTTTTAATATTTTTATTTTAAATTTAAATTTTAATTCCTCGCATCACTTACAATTAAATTAAAAACAAAATAAAATTCTAACTAACCTTAGGCTTCTTTTGATGTAATAATCAACATACCAACTTAATATGTATATATATATATATTAATTAGAATTCTTTCGTCATTCCAAAAATTATTTAATTCCTGTGTAACATACGCTGTTTGAAATATTCAAAATCTGACAGCGACTGACGAATTTTACATTTAATTTCTAACCTTTACATTACAAATGGTTGAATCATAAAAGGGAATTCAGGACCTTTGTATATTTATGGCTCGTATGTTTTTCGTAATTTTACACAGAACAATACGAAACATGTGCAGTGAACTTCACTCATTGAGTTCGTGTATTGTTTTTAATGAACTATGGATGTACTGTAGACATAACCTGAAAAACCACATCTTTTATCACTTGCCAATTCCATAGAAAAAGTCGTTATTTTCATCATGCTTTGTATACAAAATAAAATTTTATCTTGTTCAGCACTCCTTTTATTCATTGAAAATCACAGCAATGCAAACAAAACACCTCATTTCCGCATTACAATACATGCACAATTTTAATTCACCCCCTTTTAAAAATCGATCATCAATCAACTTTCCAACATTTACATTTTCACCATTTCCGGCAAATTGGATGGGATAGTCGATAAAACAGGCATCTAAAATTTAGCGGTTATGAATATCGATGGGAAGTCGATTTTTCTTTTGATAATTTATCATATTATGGCGTGCATGTAATAAATTTTTTGCCGTAGGGAAAGATAAATTACAAGAGGATGAAGCAGAATCGTCTAGCTAGCAGCGAAAATAAGTCCTATATCAATAAGTGCGGACGTTCCCGAATAATTCATTATACCGCGGATGTGGGGTAGAATTAATTTATAAACCAAGTATCCCTTGCCTTGGTGCATATACAAACTCGAGAGCGCCTTTATCCCTCTTCGAAATTCCGGTGGTGTGTGCCGTACACAATGGCTATCGTTTAGCAATTTAGTCGTCGAGTGGTCAAGATGACCCTTATAAGACCTCAAAATCGATATCTCTACGTAATGGCTAGGTAATATGAATATCTTCCTTTAAGAGTAACATTCCAGAATATAACGATGATAAACGTAGAAAATACAAATCAATGCATTCATGATTAAAGTCAGATTGATTCTCTAGAAATTTTGAAATCACGTTTCAAACTTTCCCGCGCGTTCGCATCTTGAACCATGCGCTCTAAATTCCGGTGAAACGTCCTAGATGGAGCAGGCTAAAGAAAGGGGTGACGCATTAGTTGACATGCCTCTAGGAATCTAGAAATGCCTAAATAAGCGAAAAATCGGGGATATTAGCAACGAACGCGGTGAGTACACGACCTTTTTCATGTTTCAATTTCGAAAATATCGATCGGAATGGCCACGCTGTGTATCCATTTCCGCCTAAAAACAGGAACAGGAAACCTCCGTTCAAGATGGTGATTTTCCTGTTTTGATGACCGTTCGGTTTGAAAAACAAAGCGCCCTGTCACTTTTGTCAATAAGTTTACGTAAACAAATCGGCATGTTTACCTCGAGCCGTAGCGAAATGAACGAGAAAACGATTAAAATGTTACTCCGAATTGTAGACGATGATAAAAATTATGGAAGGCGACCCAAAAAAGATCAGCCAATTGAGCAATACGAAGTTCCTTTTCGCCGGGAATATCAACGGGGAAATAACACAGCATGCGGATTTGTTATCGCATAGCGAACTAATACCAGTAAGTACCATCTTAATTGATTATTTTCCCTTTCTACGTTAATAACATTTTAGTTTGACTTTGGTACGAGACTTATGCCGCAAGCAGTTTCAATAAACGAACTGGGAAAACAATTGCTGAAAGCATCTGGCGAAGGAAATGTCGAAGATATTACGGTTGGTTAATGGGCAAAGGAGCTCCGTTCACAGCCGATTGGGTATATCATAGTATTCGAAAATCAAAATAATTTAGACGTTTTAGTTGTAATTGTGCGTTTGTATTTTAGCTTGGAACTAGTCCGTTACATCTCGCCGCACAAAATAACCATTTGGAAGTGTGTGAAATTCTACTACGAGCAGGGATATCGAAGGATGCTATAACAAAAGTGTCGCGGACTCCTTTGCATATGGCTGCATACGAGGGGCATTTAGAAATTGTTGAAACTTTATTGAAACATGGAGCTGATTATGAGTGTCGAGATATGGTATGTTATTTTTAATATTTTTGTATATAGAATATATTTGTTATTTTGACTGGATAATCGGTAATTTACATAATTAAAGTTATTGATTCTGTAGAAAGGTATATTATGATCAGCATTACTTTAACATGTTCATTATAAACAAGCCTTATTTTTGATATATATATTCAATAATGCTTGAAAAAAGTCAAATGCCATCTTATTATTGTTAATGTGTCCTAGTTCTTTCGATATGATCTTTTTGGTGTATGTATCTACTTTTAAAGCATCAATCCACCACCGAAAAGATGTATGCTTTGAATCAGGATGATCAAGGCACTATTTTCGTTTAAGAAAATTTAAAAATCGTGAATTATGGATTTATCTTCATATATCCTAGCTTGCAATGTTTCTGTGAAAAGCCTATAACTTATCAATTTTCCCTTAAAACTTATTTAAACAATTGTATCTGTTATAATCTTTATAATGGTTTCTTCTTGAACTCTTCTGCTTTGTTTGGGAGTTCCACAAGCCATAAACTTAGGACCTTTATTCTTTAGTGTTTTATATTATTTTTTTTTGCTTTTTTCCCTTATAGATGAAATGTGACACACAGTAAGCTTTATCATACATCAATCTCCAGCCATTCTAGTACTTGGAAATTTGATGTGTTATTTAACGCACTGCATTATAAGAATCGCTAGCTCTGTCTGCAAATATCTGTGGTTTATAAATTCGGCGATACAAACATGGTATTGTTCTTTATTTGCAACTACAAATTTGGCCTTACACTCAGATATTAAATGAGAAATTGTGGGGGGACAATGGGCTCAATTCTTTTCACACTCTTCATAACCTTTTTTCCTCGAGGAATTAAAATGTCAGATGCTTAGCACATCAGGGCTGAAAGCGTTAGAACCATTTCTGCTTTGTTTAAGGGCTAGTGGATTTGTTGGCTTAATTGAACACAAAAACTGATTTGTCGACATTTCGACATTTGTCTTTTCCAAGATTTTTTTTTAATGTGAAAGTATTAAAACAAACTTGAATGACTTTGGTTATTATTACATAGCAACCTGATGTTGTTTTATAAAGTACTAATTAACATATTTTTATTTTTGTTTAAATACAGTGACACATCACATTTATGTAGATGAAGAATTTATAAAATATGAAACTGTAATGTATTGAAAAGTATAATTAAGCCAATAAATCCTCTAACCTTTTATGTTTGATTAATAATTAGAATATAATTGCTTAAATAGAAAAGCACGCAATTTAAAAGTTGTTTGAAAAAGCTGCTCCATTGATTTTAAGGCTATATGCAAATTTTCGTACATATTTAATAAAAAAGAATTAAATTACAATATTTTTTCTAGTATTTTTTAAATAAATTATTTCCAATTTTATCTCTTTTAATAAGTCAACTGAAGTAAAATCTTTTTGGTTGATACGTAAGCAGTTTTGCTAATTCTTGCCTAACTGACAGAGCTAGAACTAAAAAGTAGGTTTTAACTAAGACATTTGCTGTTGCAAGTAATTGTATGCAAGAGAAATGAATAAATTTTCCAAATATTTTTATTGCAACATTTTGCCGATCAGTGTACAATGTTAGTTCTTCCATTCAAATATTAAGTTTGAGAATTCTCTAATAAGCGATTTTCCAAACGTCAGGTCCTAAGGTCGACTATTGAGGTACCCCCTCATGGTACCATGACCTTCACATATCACCATCTCTTAATTGTTTATCTTTTCTAAGATTATCTTTGACATTTATGTCAGTATAAATTATCTATTAGTTTCTTTCTCACAGCTAGATATGACGCCGCTGCATTGGGCCTCGCAAAATGGCCACTCGGACGTAGTTTCCCTTTTAATCAGATACGGCGCCACCACCAATCCTGTCAACAAATTCGAGTTAACTCCGGCGGATCTAGCCCTGCAAATAAAGAGGCCGGACATCGTGGACATAATCAACGCCGCCATACGAGATCCCCTGTTCGCCACGCAACATTTACAACTGGAGATGACGAGCGACAGTAACGACACCGCGGACGTGGCCGAAATGCAGGAGGAAGTGAACTACATGCCTATACGTGAGTCGTATTGAAATTTTACGTGGGATTTCGATGTGTAAAGTTTTATGATTAGAATTTGACGCAGAGGCCGTCACTATGGAAGGAGTGGATAGTGAGGAATCTGTTGTCGAACCTGAACAGCCGGCAGTTATAGAAATCGATGAGCAAGTTGACTTAACGGAGGAAGGGGAGGATGAACAGCAACAACCTACGATTGATCATTCGATTTCAGAATCGATAAAGTATTTGCAAGAGCACGGTATAACGATGTTACCAGCGGATGATAGCAATATATTATCTACGGTGATGGAGAGTGGACATTCTGTCGTGCTTACTGGTAAGTCATTCTTTATTGTGATATATCATTTCTTTGAAAGCGGTTTAACACTGACAGTTTGTGGATTACACCAGTTGTTACGGAATCTAGCATAAAATTGAAAGATATGGACATATTAAAAATAAATATCCTTCTTTAAGGAAAACTTATAAACCCGTTACGCTCATCAAAGATTAGTTTCAATTACTATACAAAAATATTGCTCCAAAATTATCTTAAATACTCCAAATAAAACTAAAGACTAAATGAAATATTTTAAAACAATACTACAATCAAGTAAAAGAACTCATTTAACTTCGCTCAAATTGAATATGACGATAGTAAATATTTAATTCACCTATTGAAATTGCAATTAGCTTTAATATTATTCTTTAATATAATTATTATATAACATTCTTATTTAATATTATCAATACTTTTCTAATCTTCCACATATAAAATCTATGGCTATGAATTTGTAATATGAAAAATTAAATGAAAGATAAAGTAAAGAACGTTTTAAAAGGATCCAAATCGAATTCAAGATTTTCTGTTAAAATTGTGAATAAGCAAGCAATGGGGTATTTATTCTTTCTTTATAAAAACATAACACAAAAAAACTATTTTGCAAATAAATGTTTTAATAATAATAGTAATAATAATATTTATTTCAGAAACGTACATATACAAAGAAAAGAAATATAAGCATGAAAGAAATAAGTCGTAAGAAAAAAAAAATATAAATGAAAATGCTTAATCACAGGTTTCAATCGAATAGATAAAGAAATAATTCAAACTGTAACAATTTATATGAAGTAATAATTTTTTTACTACTCTTTTAAATATAATAAAAATTTTCAATTTTCCTTATAGATAAAGGCAAATGATTAAATAATTTGCAGCCAATAAATTCTAGATTGTGTTGAAATTTTGAAGATGAATGTTTTGGAGGAAGTAAATAATTTTCTTGTCGGGTATTATATTTGTGATTAGACTTGTTTATATTAAACTTATTCCAATAACGAAAACCAAAGCATAGGCACTCGTATATGTAAATATCAAAAAATGTTAATAGCTTATGCATTTTGAAATAAATCTTACAAGTTTGACGATAAGGAAGGTCACACAAAATCCTTAATGCTCTTTTCTGTGAAATGAAAATTCGCTGGGAATCCGAACATAAGTGTGATTAATTCCAATATACATCCAATATAAAAAGAAAAACGTTGCTGAAAAAAGAATATGACACTTAAAACCAAAAAAATCGCGATAGTAGTTATCCAAATACAGTTTTTTTATCGAAATTTTATTCAATAACAGATGTGAAAGGCAGATCAAATACATTTACTATACTAATATTTCGATACATTTAGTTATCAAAACAAACCCACATCTTTTTTGGTCATCCCTAGGTTATGTATTGTCTTGGTATTTAATGAAAACAAGGTAGTAAAACAATATTTAAGGATACCTTTAAAAATTCATATCTTTGTTCTTTTGTTTTGGAGTTTTTTCAATTAAGAGATGAACTTTTAAGATTTTTAAGATTTCTTACATCCCCTAAAAAATACTTTGTATATCATGATATTTACCGCAGAATAAGTATCCTGATCTTTATCCCTTGATACGTATCCTGTCGACCGTACTAAATAGATTACATAAACACAACATCATATCGGAAAATCACAATTACAATGGGAGTACCGCAGGGTGATGTTTTATCATCTTTATTGTTTACTATTATATATAATAGTCTATCCGTAGAACGTTTCTTTTTAACTACCTATGCTGCAGAAAATTTTCAAAATGAAACTAATAATTTACTCAAATTATTGGATAAACGGTTTATCGGAGACAAACTTTCTTTAAATACAAAAAAAAAAGAAATGTTTTACTTTTTTCGCAGCTGCATCAATTTCTAAAGAAAATCACCTCATCTACATTTAGGGGGTTCAAAGATTGATGTGTTGGTAGAAGCTTAGAAAACTTTTTAAAAATAGCTAGACAAAATTTCGAACATTTGCTGTAAATTGGCCATTTAAAACAAAAATTTTGATTGCATTTTCGTCGTCAAATAATGATTCTTTAGCACCTCCTGAAAGGTGGTTCAGTGCTTTGAATTACCCTGTATTACATATACTGGGAAATATGTAACATTATTATTATTATTATTATGCTAAGTAATGTGTAATAATAAATATATTAAGTATTTATTTATTTATTATTAGATATCAAAACAGGATAAATCCTAAATTAATTGGTTCTTATACAGAAAATGGATCACGAACAATAAATAGAAACATACATAACTATAAATTATAGTCAGAAGCATAATTTGCTTAAGATATTTAATAACAGTATAAAACAAAGAAAAGTTACTTAATAATTATAAAAATAATGTTAATAATAATGCTAATACTAATGAGGACACCCAAGAATTTAATTTAAGGAGGTAGAATCATGGACCTGGCGGATTTTATGAAAATTCGTTTGGAGACGCCAAAAATCTCTATGGTTTCAAGTATTTATTATATTGCTTACATATTCTATTAATTGGTACAGCACTCGCGAGTCTACATACATCGCAGGCTGAGATCTGATGCTGTAGTATGGTACATGCAGTCTAAATAATGACAATAGCCAAGCATTATTAAAAAATTTTATATATTACATTCAATTTAGCTATTTCACGTCTCGATTTAAGAAGATATAACTTAAATCCATTTCTTATATGATTATATGAGTTAAATATACTACAAACCCACTGTGGATCTCAATGTCTTTATATTTTACTGCTTTTCTAACTTTTTAATTGTTCAAAGTTTTCTTATAGGTTTTATCTATACAAATGTTGTCAAATCAAATTGTAGTTTTTTTTATAATAATAAAAATAATAACTTTTAATAATTTACATTTTTAGAAGCAGGAAAACAAGCCCTAAATTCAATAAAACAATCGGACAACATCAACGTTTTACCAAAAGTCAACCAAAAAACCCCTCCACCGAAAGAAAACAGCCTTCCCGCATTTAGTATGAAAAGAATAATCACCGTCACGCCCGAAGAGTTCCTAGCGATGACCACGAACGGCACGTTGTCCAACAACTTCGTCAAACAAGTAAACAATAAACTGGTCACCATACCGAAGAACAACGTCAAGAGAATCGTGATGAAAAAGAATAAAATCACACCGATAACAGCGACGATAAATGTAAGCTGAATTTTAATGCTCGAACGACGAAAAAATTTTCAATCGACTTTTAGGTAACGAAAGTGCAGAAGCAGCCGGAATTGAATTCGGACGTGGAAACGTTACGGAAACAATTGTTAGAAGCGTACAAGACGATAGAAGAGTACAAAATTAAGCTGAGGAAAAAGGAAATGGAAGCAGACAGATATAAACAACAACTGAAATTGTTGCTCAATTAATTAATTAATTAATTAATTGTTGAAATTAAGAGAAAGGATAATAATGTAAAATAGATGGGAATGTACAAATATGAAAACTTCCGTCCGCTCAGAATTCAATAATTATTTTTCATTATTCGCGATTAGTTTTGGAGTTTAGAACTATTAGATGTAATCTTTATTTATTCCTGACAAAAATAAAAAAATAAAAGCATTTCTGTCTATTTTATGTTCTGCTCTTGTTATTGATGTTTTTCTTCGTTTTACATTTGCCATACTTTGCATTTCTTTTGTTTACATTTAAGTTGGTGATATTCTTATAAAGTTGCAAATATTTGTATTTACTCTCTCTATTGCTTTTCTCTTTTGTTTCTACAAATTGTATATTGTTCCGTACCTAAACAGTGAACTGCGGGGAAAAGTTTTTTTCCTTTTGAAGATGTTTGTTGCTGACGAATGAATGTTTTCTGTTGTTGATGCGTTGAGTTTGTATATTTTTCTATATGTACAAAGTAAATAATTATATACTAACAATAGTAAATAAAAATTTGTTATTTTTTTGTAATATATTTGTTTTATTTCGTGTTTAAATTTTCTCTTAATACATTTTAACAAGCTTAGACGTAGAAAATATGATAAATTTGAATATAATGCAGTGAATGAAGGAATATAAAAATAATTATCCAAAATATTCAATCATGCGTCTCGGCAACTTTTTCAACACATTTGCACTTATACAACAACTCATGATTAATGCAATTTCGGTTGCAAACCTCTGAAAAAGTTGTGCTAATTTTTTCTTTTGTATAATAAAATAACATCCAATAATGTTTAAATTCATAAATAAGCAAGTGTTATCTATTTTTAATAAAAGTACCATCTTCCTGCATGTTTTAAAACGTTTTGAGTGCTGTCATCTGTGAGTCCTCTTTATTAATTAAAATACGAAGCTTGCTATAATGAGAATTACCCTAAATAATATTTCTAGTAATAGGAGCATATTTGATTATACTTTTTCGAATCGTTTTAAATTCAAAATAGATATTTACAATTCTATCCTGCATTTATTGAGCTATTGGACATTTTATTGATAAAATTCGAGCCGCCACTGGTTTATATAATCCCCTCTGTGGGTTGCTTAGCATTTGAATTTATAAAAATTCTACACTTCGAACATTTCAAATTGCAAAATTACTTAAATCTACTATTATGTATAGGTTAAATTATATTTTATTTATAATCATTCTTTACGCACAAATAAAACAAAATTAATTTAAAATGAATAAATTTCCGCCATTAGTCGCTAGTCTTCGAGTGCCATCTGTAAACAACTCGAAGAAACGTTCGCAAACAAAGCATCGAACGCACAAAAGTTGTGTTGTGAAAGTACAAAATGTAAAAAGTAACCAATTATCCTCAGGAAAACCACGAGGAATGTTAATAATTCCCGATAATTTCTACGTACATTCCAAATGAGTCGCACAACGGAGTGGAATCGTTCGCGATAGGAATAGGAAATAACCTAAGTAATAATCCAAAACAAAAACAGCTGATGTAGAAGTGTCAAAATTTCATTTCAACATTCCGTCAAAGGGATTCGCGTGTACTCGCAAACACCGCGTTTTCTGACTGAAAATATTTATGGTGCTACTGTTCCGTGGTATTCGACGCGTTCGTCCGTAACGTAGGTAGCGCCCGGACCGGAATTATTTAGCTGGCAAATTTCTTGGGGTCATGTTAGGTCACAGCTCTTCACAAGCATTGATTTTACCATTACGGTCTTTCTGCACTGTTTTTAGGCGTACGGCGGCGTGAAGAATGGATAATACGCCGTACCAGTAGTTATGGAGAAACTCTTCTGTGGTGAATTTGAATTCTTCAGTAATTTTGATTCGGCCAATTTATCTAAAGTTGAACTCATACCGGCAAGTGAATCAGGTCAGTTGTAAACAAGTGTTCTTACTGTTATGTAATATTGTTGTGGTATTCAGTCGTCACACCTGCTGTCAACACAGGAAAATCTGTCATACCTGAAATTCCTGACGTTGAATTTAATATTTGGACGAAACCTGATTGTTGCGGAACTGAGTTTGAAAATTCTAATCGAACATGGTTCTATTTTGGAATGAGAGGTTAGTTTTTTATTTTAATTTTCTATTCGCCTAATTGATTATCAATCTTGCAGCAAACTCTTCAAATGTCCTAGTCAAGATAAACTTAGTCAATTTGAACAAACAAGCAAAGATGTACAGTCAGGGCATGGCCCCTGTTTATCGCGTATTGCCAGGTAAACCGCATTGGGAACGTATCCGTGATCGTCCGACATATTCAGTATGTACTTTACAAGATCAAAACAATGCCTGATTAAAAAATTACTGTTTTAGTCAGATGATATTTTCACATTAAGTTTCAAATATCGCACCCCGGAAAACATACAGAGTATCACCTATTTTGCCTTCACTTATCCATTCTCGTACACCGACCTTCAGAACAACCTTAACCTCTTGGACAACCGATTTTTGGGGCTGGAACCAATGTCGAAGGACGATATCTACTATGTACGGGAATGTGTTTGCCATTCATTAGAAGGGAGACGTATAGATCTGATCACCATATCTTCGTATCACAATATAAGTGCCGAGAGGGAGACACGACTGAAAAATCTCTTCCCGGAACAAAATAAACCAAGACCCTTTAGGTATATAGGGAAAAAGGTAGGGCAATCATGTAAATTGTTGTGAAAACTGTTCTGGAGTGATTAGAAATGTGTGAATGATGATTCCTCAAGGCATATGCTTAGGACCTTTACTTTTAATAAATATGTGGTTTCATATTTTTATAATTCATATTGATATAAACTCTTTTGCTATTTCTTGATTTTGAAACATTTAGTTCAAAATCATATTGCTTTTAGTTTATTTTTGAAATCAAAGTTTTCCTTAATATTCATTAAGTATATATTTTGAAATATTTTGTTTATTCAATGCAATTATTTATAATTATTGTGTTTTATAATTATTTTTATTATTCATGTGAAAGTATGAAAAATAAATTTAGTAAAATACTAAATTTAATCTCTTCTAAAAATAAAAAAAAGTGAATTTGTTAATAAAAAAAAGTCTCCCAAAAACTTTATATTCACCTTTTTAAATCTAAAGAGTTGAAAAGAGTTTGGTGTTAATTGACCTAGGGGTGCTCTTAAATTATTTAAATATATATTATTTCTGATTTATTTGTTGTTTTCTAAGAACTGAGCAGTTTTGTCCCGATTTTATATGTGAAATTTTAATAAAATTGTGTACGTAAAAATTTCTAACAAAAGCCCTAACATATGTACTATATATTTTAAATTATGAGGTTAATATGTTAAATTTCTTGTTCCGTTTTCTTTTTAATAATTTTTGGAAATCAGTTTTTGCTCGAATGTCAATAAGATTGTGTATAAACATTTATGGATCTCTAAAATTTAGCTATATAAGCTATAATGAGCTCTTGCATTCTTATCCCACGAATAGAGCGCAGCAGGTCTTATATGATAGCCGTTTATCCCTTCCGCTTCCACTCGCCTCTGGCATGCCTCAAGGGAGTATCCCTGCTCCATTGCTTTATATAATTTATACGTCTAATATTATAAAATGTTTGAAGCATTGTCGTTATCATTTATATGCAGATGATACGATATTTTTTTTCTTTTCCTCCAGCGAATGTTCACGATGCTGTTTCTACGATAATAATGAGTAGAGACCGGATTATATGCAAAGAAACACTGGAATATATGCATCGATTTTTGAGAAAATATGCATAAACCTGGGGCATATATGCAAAAAAATTGCGACAATATGCAAAATTTTTACATAAAATAAATAAGAGCAGAAATTTAAACATTAACTTTATTGCACAACATTTTTTTCACAACTTCTTTCTAAAACAATTTATAATTAAATGTTTTTCAAAATTGTGTAATAGAAAGTTTTGTCTTCTATCAGAATACATATGTTTCGAAATAGAAAAGCTTCTTTCAACATCCACAGATGTAATTGATGCATTTTTTAACTTTGCAATGTATTCTGAACTAAAATTAAAGTCGAAATCGTTTACTGTTTCACCTGCCAAAATTTTCTTAACTTTCTTCGATTTCAAATACCCCGCATTTTTTATTTATCACTTTTTTAAATTTATCGTATATAGAATTACCTATTGTACCCTTAACTTAAGGTATACTTCCAGGTAAAAAGAAATTTGATAAACCTTCTTGTACGAATTGGGCAATTGTCACATTATTTGTTTTTTGAAGTTCTTTGCAATAAATTAAATATGATTTATCTACAACATCTTCATGAAGAATTCCTATTAACAAATGGGCAATATAACGGCCACACTTATCCGTACTTTCATCTACCATGATATAAATAAAATTATTCCCTACCAATTGTTAAATTTCTGCTATTGTTTGCTGGTAACAAGATGTGACATAATTTTTTCGTAAAGTACTTTCGTCAGGTATATTATGTTTGCAATATTTTTGCAGAAATGATTTCAAATTAACATTGTTTAATCTTGCTAATGGTATGTTGGACGAAATTAATGCGTTACACAGATCCGTATTATATTCTTCTTGTTTTGAGTTTCGTGAAGTTGATGCTACACATTGACGTATAGATTGCTGCACACATGCGGTTTGCTTTAGTTTTTCACATTTTCCAATATGTGATGGAGTATTAGCGTGTTGATCAATCAGGTATTTTCTCTCAGAAGACACCTACAACAACAATTGTCATTTTATATCAAAAGTTAAAGAATTTAAAAACAATTGTAAAGCTTTTAGTAAAATTAAACTTACCAGTTTACTGCAGGCTCGACAAAATATTTTGTCGCCATCCTTTACCAATTCAGGATATGGCTTAATCCATAAAGAAATTTTGTTCGCTATACTCATTGTATGTACGCACGTATTTAAAAACGTAACACAATTACATGCTGTTTCGCTCATCTATATTCAATCAATGAATAGTTTATTTGGGAGTTAATAATAATAACACGTATTTACCACATCCCTTCTACTAGGCGAAATTAAACACGTGCAGTTCTTGGAAAAAAGTATTAGAGAAACCAATGTAAAAGATTTATCGTTCTGAGGATTGTCGAGAATTTTTACTAATAGAAAGGATAAGAAAAAGCTTAAATATGCAGTATATGCAACTTTTGTAAAAATATGCATAGAAATGCCTAAATATGCAATCACTAATTAGCACTAATTAACTTCAATTAGTGTAATACGTCTACATATAGACTATAATTAAAGATATGCAAAAAATTAAATATATGCACTTTGCATATAATCCGGTCTCTAATAATGAGGTTCTAGAATTTAGTGCGTTTTATGATTCTGTAATTAAACATATTGCAAAATTTGGAATTAATATATTAAAAGATAATTGTTATTTAATAAGCGAACCCATTTTAGTTATCTGAAATTAATATTAAATATATCTATAAATTTGCACTGCTAGTCACTTTGATAATTTTAAACATGAAATCCAACGTTTTTTTTTGCACTTAAGTGTTTTCTTTTTCGTGCTTGTTCAGAAATGTACCCCTCCCCCCCCCACATGCCATCTGGCGTTAAAGGGTAAACACTCATGTTTTAGGCAATACATTGCATTTTAAAATATTTTTTTATATGCCAAGTTGTAGGTTATCTTGAAGCATTACAATATTTATCTTTCAGCATCAATAAAAATTCTTTTTTGCTATTTCATAACCTTGTCTTGAAAATTATGTTTTTAAACGACTCAACGTTCGTGTATTGTTACAAAAACTACTTTTTTCCACTTGCCAGGTGGTTTTCGTATCCGCCAGAGTCCACCCGGGCGAAACGCCCTCCAGTTTCGTCTTCAACGGCTTCCTGAACCTCCTCACGACCAGAGAGGATCCCGTAGCCATAATCTTACGTAAAAATTACGTATTCAAACTGATACCTTGTTTGAATCCGGACGGCGTATCGAAAGGCCACTACCGCACCGACACCAGGGGCGTGAACCTGAACCGGATGTACCTGAAACCGAATCCCTCGCTACATCCGTCGGTGTACGCCGCGCGCGCCCTCCTACGCTACCATCACTTCGGCTACGAGAAGGACGATCCGTACAGCTCGAGCGGCGAATCCGACGGCCTCGACTCGTGCCCGAGCGAGGAGAATCTGCGCGCGAACGACAACAAACTGAGCAAGAAGGTTTCCACTATGACGCTGGAGGAGAACGCGAAGAACCGCCATGACGAGCCCGAGACCCTCTGCTCGAAATGTAAGGGCAACATCTTGGAATCGTTCATTGATCGGGTGGATTGCGGGTTGTCGTTGTGTTTAGGCAAGGATTTCTGCAAGAATTGCGGCGAGCAACTGTCCGACGACGGGGAACTGTACTGCGATTCGGAATCGGCGCACGGCGACACGAACTGCAACGATTCCGGCCTCTTCTTGTACGTGGATATGCACGGGCACGCCTCCAAGAAGGGGATCTTCATGTACGGGAACCACTTCGACGATTTGGAGAGGAACGTCGAGTGCATGCTCCTGCCGAAGATCATGAGCATCAATAATTATAACTTCCACTTTAACGCGTGCAATTTTACCGAGAGAAATATGTATTTAAAGTAAGGAAAAACGATATTACCTTTAAGTAATTGTAGATGATTCTTTCCAGTGATCGAAAAGATTCAAAAAATAACTGTTTATATGTCGGTGGTTCTGACTAAAAGAGTTATGAGAACAGAAATAATGCCAAAACAGTTATTATTATAACGGTTCTGATCTAATATCGATTTCGGTTACGATTCTATAACAGTCTTTATATCGGTTTATTTTGGGTTCTATATAGAGATGGTAAAAACTGCTCTTTTCTCGGAACTGATCTTTCTGCTCTTGTTCCATTTAGTTGCACCAAGGAGTAAGTACATAATACCACTTACAAGATCAAGTGGAGCAAGTTGTTTTGAAGTGGTCTACTCACCTATCCACCTGCGCTTTTACTTTGTCTCGCACGGTGTTCATTAGTCTGCTTTCATTTATTTATTTTATTTTATACTTTAGTATTTAATTTTGTCAACAGTTAATTTTTTTATAAGCGGAATAGGCATATAAATTGAATTATTGAAATAAATCATTTTTTTCTATATTAACTCAATACTGTATTGACTGTAACTAACGCGTGTATACAAATCTGTGTTTTAGGAAGTTCATCGGTCTCGCAAATTGGTAATAATAACTATATCTGCCAACTTCTTCAATACCTCCCCCCTCCCCCCTCCAAGGTTTACGTATTGTTTAATTTTTTTTTATAATAATAATATATTTCATTCCATAAATACAAAAGTGTGTGGAACAAGTCAATGTCAATTTGAGTTAAAAGAAATACACATATGTATACACACATACACAATATACATCACATTACGATTACGAATAATGTAAAACTTGAGTGTTTGCTAACGTATTTCTATTGTAAAAAAGTCTTCAATTTTATATAAAATATTTGATTTAAGAATTTTCTTTAATTTGTTTTTGAAAGTGTTGAAAGGCAGGATTTTTAAAATATTTGGCAAATGATTATAAATACGTATGCATTGGAACAATGCAGTTTTCTGTAATTTAGTCAAGTGCGTATAAGGTGGCACCAAGAAACCATTTAATGTATTTCTGGTGCCATGATTATGTGCTAATTCAAATTTAAAAAAAATCATTATAGTTACTTTTGACAAACAATGCGCACTCAAGTATATAAATAGCCGAAACGTAGTACACTAAAGTCTCTAAAAATGTCTTTACAGGTGTCACGCCTTCGTATTCCGAAAATTGATCTTAGACACGCTTTCTGCAGGATGAAGACTTTTCCCACGTCGATGAAATTTCCCCAGAAGACAATCCCATATCTCAATCGAATGTTGTTTCTGAGGCCAATAAACAAGCACTAAAACTTACAAAAATCACAATCGTATTTTCCCCGCGACTCCTAAAGCTCAAAATAGCGTAGAAAATTTTCCACTAATGCTAGAAAGTTGATATGTCAGACGACTGTAAATGCTGTAATAGTTATATCCACCAATATTTTTGATATTTCTCGAGATTTTCGTATTATTATGGTTAAAACCAATAGACAAACTCTTAAATTTGCAAAAAACATAATTATTTTTTTCCCCATACCTCCCAATGTCCTTCAAAAGTATTTTCTGCAATATTTAATCCAAAAATGATATAGTTTCGACTATAAAACCTTCGCCTTTCAGCAAAATTCAAATTGCTCTCTATTATATCAGGAACCAGCTCCTTCTGCTCCGATCCTCGAACCAGGTTCGAAATATCAGGCCTGCGATTTCACAACCATCTCTAGTTCTATATATTGGTTCTTTGCGGTTCTATGTCAATTCTATTTTTTTGATGTATATTCGGTTATGGTTATACTGATTTTATTACTACGTAGTGATAGTAGCAATAAGATTTGTTATTTATTAAGTTAAGAAAAAGTGCTCTTTCTGCATTAATAGTGAAAAAATTAAAATAAATTTATGGTTTGATAAGATTTTAGGATATAATTTTTAATTTGTTCTTTAGCTAGAAAAGCAGATATTTACCTACTTATACCGCAGAAGAAAAAAAGCAAACAAGGAGAAGGTATTTCATATTCCGTCATCAAATACACAAGTTTGTTTCAATTACAAAAAACATCAGCACTAAAGGAATGAGGACTAAAAATAACAGACGTGAATCAAAAATGTTTCTGGTTTAAATTTAAATTCAAGAAGAACCCCTCCTACTAGCAGACACAATATTAGACGTATTATTTTAAGGATTATGTAAAATAAAAAACCAAATTTTAACTTAATATGGAATCTAGGTCATAATAAAGAATTAAATTTGCAGGTTAACACAAACCTTTCAATCGTCAAAAGAAAATAAGTACCGACAAATTAAAAATAACCGAAAAGGAATCGATGTTAACGTTAACACCGTAATCGAAACCGATATCTTCATGAATTTCGGTTCTGAATAACTGTTTTGAGAACCGAAATCGTTATTATAACAGTTTTCAACCCCTGATTTTTTCATCATCTATTTCTCTACTTAGCTTCCGAATTAGAACCGGGTCCTGGATCGTATTCTGGTCGACGTTTCATCAAAAATCACAAAAGACATCTTCACGGCTGCAGCTGACTTCAAAAATCAGTCTTCACCCCGAAGAAGTCCCTTGCTGTTTTTGACGAAACGTCAGCCAGAATAAGATGCAGGACGCAATGTCAACCTTGTGAAGCTAACGACCGCGGAAGTTTACGTTGCTGGTTTGAATTTTTCTCCTTTTACTTTTACGCAGGGATCGTAGAGACGGCATGAGCAGAGAGGGTTCCGGACGCGTAGCCGTATTGAAGATGACCGGTTTTGGTGCGCAGCTACACTTTGGAGTGCAATTATAATACGGGCCGTGTCGTGAACGTCCTGCCGCCCACGATAAAGGAGTTTCACAACAAGGCGGTGCATACGATTCCTGTTCCGCCAAAATATACACCGCATATCTTCGAAGAGGTGAGTATGATAGGCTTGTTTCTGTATTGTATTGCGTGCCAATTTTTAAATTTTTATTTTTGAATTTCCTGCACTTCTCTCCCTCCCGCCTCTTTAGAGCAGAGATCACTTAGATAATGAAAGTCCCCGCAGAGGGCGCTGTTAGAGATGTTGCGTAGATTCGCAATGGAAATTCCTAGCTCGAATTCATATAAAAATGTAGATTGCTCCAGAACTGAACGTGCCAAATATAAATACGCAAGCCACCGCAGATGAACCAAAAAAAAAAACTTCAACATCGAAATAATGAACTTCTAAAAAGAAGAAAAACCACAGAATAACTCTCATTATCGTTAGTTCTCACATATTCCATATAAGGCGTATTTGTTTTACGTGTTTGGTCAGTTAAGTTTGTTTAGTTTCTAATGAAAACTGATCGGTTGTATGTGTTTTTTTTTTTCAATAAAGTGACCAAACTAAACTAACAAAACTACCTTCTTTTTGCCCTTCAAGAATAACTACCCGAAAATCTGGGTCAGTTAAACAGTTCAAATGAACCAAGTAGGAAGGTTTAATCAAAGTAGACTAACCGAAAATGTAAAACGAATACAGTTATTAATATATGTAGATTTTAAAGATATATAGATATCCCAAATCCATTTCGACAAGCGTTTCACCTGGTCGAAGCACAACTCAGATCTCGTTTTCTCGCTGCACGCAACTCGTTACTCCCAATGCTAAGGCGAAGGAGTCCAATTCACCTAACAAACAAGTCCGTCTTAGGACCTGTCCTGGCTTTACGGCGCTTTAGTGTGGGCGTAGTTGGCCCCCAACAAACTGAAGTCCATAAGGCTAATCGTTCAGGCAATCGTTCTGCAGGAATGAGCAGATTCATCGTGATCTGCAAATTCCGACACTCCGAGACTTCATTAAGCAGATTCTCTCCGCTGCTTTGGGCTCGCGCTCAACTCAGCGAAAACCCCTAGGTTCAGGCGGTCGTGAGACCCTAGGATCGTTCATCTCCTCTCACTCGAGTCGGACGTCTAGATATTTTCTTCGACTAACATCTGACTCTCTAAACGTGACGACCGCCTTCAACACATTCCAGTGAGGTAAAACTTCAGATGACATTAGTGTTAGAATTTCAACTGACGATCATCAATCTCTTCTGAAGAGTAACTTACCACAAGTTACTTCCAAACACCCACCCCCCAGCGGCTTCTACCAGAGTTGAAAGGGTACAGAACCTCAGGTTCACACCCTAGTTGAGATGTTAGGTTTACCATTGTGCTTCATAATCACCCTTCCGGCGTGGCACGATGCAACTGTAATCGTCCCGCGGGCGTGACACGACGTTAGTTTCGTGACAGCCGACGCAAAATCCGCGTCTAGAATTAGGGTATTTATTTGATGTGTATTTGATACGTCCATTAGTGCCGATTAATTTTTATATTATAAACCGATAGGTTTTCGTTTATATCAATTTTCACAACCGATGTCAAAACTTAAACGTAAACTCCAGTATCGTACTTGTATCTATATTTAATATATATTTTCCTAATCATATAATTTTGTTGTAAATCATTGTTGTATGTTTAATATTAAATGTGATTTTGCTTAGCTGTATTCATGTCATGCATCTTTTCTTTTTTGCCTTGCTGTTGACCTGAGGAATAAAAATACGAACAACTAACGATTTGTTTCACTAGAATATATTTTATTTGTTTGGTACATGAAAGTCAGGTACCCTGGGCAATCAACTACACTTACAGGCTAATAAATTTGTTATTTAAATTATTATAACTATTACTTTTCAAATCGAGCAACTTAAACTCTCTGTTTTATTATTAATTCTGAATATCCGTTTAGGTTGGTAAAGCGATGGGCGCTAGCATACTCGACCTGACCGGGGCAGAATCCGTTGACGCGTCTTCCCAGCTCCGAGTTCCACTCGTTGACGGGCCTGCGCGAATGGCTCCGGGTCCACTGCGCGAACGAATTCGGCGACATCCGCGGCATGGCCGCCAAACTGAAGTTGCGTCACTCGGCCAGCCTGAACGCTCCACAGGTAGGGCACATTTCGCAACACCATCCGCAACTACCACAACAACAACAACATCAGCAACAACAACAACAACAACAGCAGGAATACCTACAGCAGCAGCACGAACAGCACCAGCAGGTGATTCAAACTATCGATGACCTCAGTGTCACCATTCGCCAGTGTTGCATCTCGTAGAGGATCTCGAATAGATCGCGAAAATTATCGGTTTGCGGTGAACAAACACGCCGATTCTCTTCCCCGTCTAAAAGTATCCGACACTTGCCAAAATTTCTCCGGGTAAATCAGTATTAGGAAAATTTATATATCGAATTTTTACAACCGTGTGATTTTTAATCAAATGCTGCCGAATATCCTTGTCCAATGTTTTTATTTTTTTTTTTTTTTATTTTACGATTGGATGTAAAATATGTATATAACAATACATATATAAAATTCAAAAGGGAGCGTTATTTCATGCTAGTAATAAATGTGATATATCGAAGTAATTCATTAAAATAATTACTATAAAACATTCTTTATTTATACACGTAATATCGATTGATAGGCAATTAATTTTTAGACGCATGCAATTTTAATATACGATCATTATTAATTAATTTTACAACACCGAATCATTCTGACGAACTCCTCGAGTAAAATGTAATAATCATATACGGTATAGATGATAAAAAAAAATTATGTTTATACATATGTATAATACATACACAATATGATAAAAAGAAAATTAATGGAACAACTGTACGTGTACTAAACTGTATTAAGATTTATTAAAATGCATTATTTTTATTAAAATGTTTTAAAGAGACTGCCATTTATTTTATTTAAATCAAATCTTCTACATGGATTGCATCTATTTTTATATCTTTCTAATACTTTTTCAATATTCTAAACGATTCAATCAAGAAAACAGACATTATATTGCAAAATTAAGATACTCTACACAAAACAAAATATTTATTAATGTTACTTGTTGCGTTCATGTACAGGAAGACCGGTTCTTTGATTCCAGTTCTATTACATAATTTAGGAAAAAAAAACATAAATTTAACTTGTTTACAATTTTAAGCTTTAACCAATTTTTATCTTTGCTATCACTTACAGTATGTTGAATAAGGTGCGTTCTCGAATTTTAATTGGCAAAACAATAATGAGTAATAAATTTTAAATTTTATATCACTTTCAACATTTGGACTTTAACTTTGGTCTTCTTCAAGCTGTTAATTAAAATTAATACACGACAATTTTGAAGAAGCTCAAAGTTAAGGTCGAAAAGTTGGCTGATATTTAATTAATATAAAACTTTTTGCTTCTTCATTCTTAATACATAAACTTAGCATATGTTAATTTTAATTAACAGCCTGAAGAAGACCAAAGTTAAGATCGAAACGTTCCTGAAATTTAAGTGATATAAAATAAACCGAATTTGCTCAACGTAGTCGCCTTTTTGTCCTTCTACTAATTGTAATGTGGTGGGATAATCCCATCATTATTATAATTCGTATATTCATTTTCGTTTTGTTTTTATTTTTGCACTGCTTAATACATTGTATCAGAAATCGTGATAAATAAAGATAACGATAGACTTATAATATTTGTTTCAGATCAGGTAAGTCATTTATATTATCATACAAAAGTATATACATATATACAGAGCCTTCGTTTTATCCCAGAAATGACGCTAATTGGCCGGGCCAAAATTACTAACTCTGAAATGAATATAACAATGTTGACTGTAGTTGCGATTTTGTCCCCTAAAGACAACATGAAAATATTAGATTCCTCATAATAAATTAAATTGGCGATGATATGGCTTTCAGGATAAAATGCAGAGTCTGTACAACTTACAAATAATTATTGATACTTTCTTTATTTATTATTACAAGTAAATATTAATATTAAATATTTTAAAAATATCGGCAACGTTTACACTATCACTCCAAAACTGTACACAATGTATAACACCTTTTCTATTTTACGAATTTATCACCTACAATAGAAAAATTACACCCTTGGAAGTTTCCAATAGATTCTTGCACGTTTCCTATTTTTTCGAACTTGAAATTAGGAAAATCTTGTAATATATAATTAAATAATAAAATACTTCTAATACGTGCAAGTAAGCAATTCAGGAGAAATAAAAATTACTATATACTCACTTCATTTATCTCTCTAGTGATTTGACATTTACCGAGATAATGGATTTAAAAAAAGGAACGGCTTACATCGTGCCATTATTTTATACTTTCTTAAAGTAGTCGCTGCGTGGCATTGGCAGGGTATGTTTATGTTTAACCATTATGTCAAAAAGAAATTAAGCAGTTAAAGTTATCCTCAATCCATATTAAGAGATGTTGATATAGAAGTAATTGTTCTTCATTTCACAATCGTTTGTAGTATCAAAAGTAACTTATATAGAACAGACATGAGAAGCTCAAACAAACTTCGTAAAATTCAAAAGAATATTGAAACACGTTTCAAATGGACACAAATAAAGAGTTATACCAGGTTTATACTCTTTATTCGTATTCCTTTCATCTAACTGAGTTTTTACTCACTACTACACACCCTCGCGAGGTTGTGCAATAACGATAAAGGATGTAGTAGAAATCTCAGATCAATCTCAAAGTGAGTCGATTGAAAAGAATGGGTTTTTTTTAAGTAGAATTCAGTGTTCCTTTTGGCGTCTGGATGAGCTCACTTAAAGTGAAATGAGGTGATATAGAGCTAATTGCTGCTTTCCAGATGTCTGAGATCTCATATAATCTCACTCCTTATTTTATAAATACTTTCAATTGAGTTTGCTCAGATCACTTTAAGCGAGATTCGCTCAGATAGGAGAAGTGGGGATATACAATCCGAATGTCAGATTAAGTGACATTTTATGACACTTAAAAATAGGATAAACGATTCAATTTACTAAATGAGTCAGCAAAGAGATATTAGCTCACTACAGTTCGCTACGTCACAACTGAGTAAGATTGTAAGAGACATCTGGAAAGCAGCAAATGTATCATCACATATTCAGTTGCTTCACTTGCTAAAAGGAACGGGTTTACCTTACATATGTTTTTGTTGTATTAGTTTTATTCCATTTTGTTAGTGTGGTGCCAATTTTTCATATTGGCACTAGCACCACTGGTTGTTTTGATTGTCTTTCACTTGTTTCTCCTTTTATTTAATTTTAAATAAAAGGGGAAACAAGAATATTAGCTACTTTCTTAGGAATTCGCAAAAACCCTTTGTTAAAAACAATTCTTCCTTAGTGGATATTTTTCTTCGAGTAAGTGTCACAATTTAAATTTCTTCAAATATCGTTCTTGTTCTGTATTTGCTTGCTACTATTAACTTTCGAGGGAAGTCTGTGGGCTCTATGTAAAACTATCCTGCGTTACACAGACCGCATATCTCATTTTCCCAAAGCAGCGGTGTAAATGCCGCCTGCGCCCATTCGAAGGTTAACATCAGGGAGTCTAAACCGCTATTATTACGGTTACGCTCATGACCGTGACCGAAATTCTTATTTCTGTTACGGTCTTGACCGTAACCGCAATTCGTGGATTAATTTCGGTAACGGTCATCACCGTAACCGTAATTCAAAGTATATGAAAATCGCTCATGACCGTGACCGGAATTCCACATTAAATACGGTCACGGTAACTCCTATGACCGTATTTGAATTCCGGTCAGACTTTCGGTGACCGTATTTTGATACCGTATTTGGGACCGTATTTTGACCGTGTATAAATTATAACTGCCGCCCTGGGCCGGCTCCCAGTATTGCGGTACGTGAAACGCTGTCCCGGAACATATTGAAGTCGGACGGGACTACTCGACCCGCTCGAATTAGCAGGCATAATTACAATGTATTCTTCAAAGGTTGAAATCGACAACCGTTATTGAGACCGTATTTGGCCGTGTATAAATACGGTCAAATACAAAATTTTAACGGCCCCCTGGCACCGCTCCCCATGTTGCGTTACGGGAAACGCTGACCCGGAACATATTGAACTTGGAGGGATCTGATCTGGAACTCCGCTCGGAATTTAGCAGCATAATTACAATATATTCTTCAAAGGTTGAAATCGACAACCGTTATTGAGACCGTATTTAAATACGGTCACCGTAATTCAAATACGGTTAGAAATAGCGATCATAGAAATACGGTCAGGAAATACTCGGTTAGAATTATGATACCGGATAAATACGGTCAGATTTAGGCTACCCGAATAAAAACCGAAATAATGACTGCTTATATTGCGGTTTCGACTCCCTGGTTAACATCAAATTGCCACCAATGATTCACACCTTTTCAAATTCGAATACTCCGATCGGTGCATTGAACCGAACTCGGCTTCTGCATATCAGGCGCGTACACAAGAGAGGGGGTAATAGGAGTAATTCCCTCCCCTCTCTCCTCCATGGAACTAGCGAAACATACAAGCACTTATCCTTCTTTTTTGGGTTAATTACCCACTCCCATGGTTAACACTATCAAAATGTATCTAAAAAAAAAAAAAGTAAACCTCCTTTTTTAGTTTAAAATAAAAACACCATCTCCATAGCCCTCTCCACACCTTCCCCATCCCCTCCTTCCTATAAACTCAAGTTGTATAACGCGCCTGCACATATCCCCATTTCTATAGACTCAGATGTTGACCAATATGGCCAACTGAAAAGTGGGAGGTGTAAAAATCTTACTAACTATGACGTCACCAAACCGAGTCTAAACAAATGGAAATTGCATTTAACAGACAGTTAGCTGAGACTATCTGAGATTTCAATATATAAAAACCATTTGCAGGTCTCCTTGTAAAACAAGCTTTGGTTCGTACAGCTCTCTTCTTATTTTTATTTTTTCCAATAATAAACGTGCTGCAGTTCTACCATATTTTTCGAAATCCACCGTTTTTTGTTAGAGAAAAAAATACAAATGAAAAAAAAGTCTTCCATGTAAACAGCCACCAGAGATGACGGCAGAGAAAGTTCCCCAGGTAACAGAGTGAGCTAAAATGACGTTTAATAGACGTCAATTAAACGTCATTAAACTGACGTTTAATACACGTCAATTAAACGTCATTTTGCTACCTGGGTTGCCAGAGTTCTCTGACGCAACTAGGGCCAGAGGAAATAGTGACAGCTGTTGTTTTACGTGTAAAAATTATGATTGAGTTCTGGCAACATCGGCTACAGAGCTCTGTCAAAAATAAAAGAAGTTGTAACGTGTACGATTACTCTTACGAGTGATGAGAATAATGTCAACGGTATAGCATACGTATGCGGTAGTATAAATCAGACTTATTGGTGTTTCCAGCTACAATATTGCATTTGTTCGGCGATTCAGCCCTCAAAAAAAACCGAAAATCGCTGCACACTAGCAATATATTATCTTTAATTGCGAAAGAAAAAGTAGCGAAACATTTTATTTAACTTTGGTAAGTCGTTTCTTCCTGCAGGGCAAGAGCGTACGAGCCGTGGTCATCAAGAGCAGATCGACGGGCGCCAAAGCCACACTAAACGCCATCGCGCCAGCCGCGAAGAAAGCGCCCAAATGCTCCAGGTCCACCAGCGTCCCCGTAGATCGAAAAGAGAACGTCATCGAGTTCGTACCGCAACCCTGTTGCTCGCATACGAGTTCGGCGGCCAGCTCCTCCAGCATCGGCGTGCAACGCATGAAGCCCGGCCTACGCCCGAACAAGACGGCGAACCTGCGCAACAGGGTCAAGAATTTGCGTTCGAGCAGCTCCTCAGAGAAGCCCAAGGTGACCAGGGCTTGCACGGCCGGAACGCAGGCTTCGTGTAAGCAACGCATCAAGGTCGACGTGGCCTCCAAGTTGAGTCCGCCCGGCAGAGACGCTAAACAACCGGCCAATAAGAAGGTGAAAGAGGACAACGAACGCGTGCAATTGCGTGAGATTTGTTTCATCAAGGACGGAGACGGGAAGAAACTAGTCGCGAAGTACAACAAGTCCGAGAACAGTCCGCTGGAGGACAGTCTGATAGTGTCTTGGGAACCGGGCAGTTCCAATCCGCAGGTGTTCGCGCAGAAATCGCCCGCGTTACCGAACTTCTTAACGGGGAAGATCGAAGCGGGACCGAGCAAGAAGGGGGCGTTCCGCGTGCACAACTTCTCGAAGAATATCTCCTACTCCAAGGCGAAGAGGAACAAGAGGAACTTGCGCCGATTAGCCGGGAACAACGAGGGTAGCGGTAAAATAGAGAAGGTGAAGAAACGGAAGAAGATGAAGGCTACTAAAGTGCCGGTGTGATAGCGTCTAGATATTTTTCTTTTGTTTTGCGATTGTGATCACGAATGTACAAAGGAAAAATACAAAACGAAAATATACGTACCCTTATTAATTTTGTCGTGTACATAAAAATATTGTTATTTTGAAAAGAAAAATTTACGTTGCTGTTTTGTTTTTATTCTTGTTGATTTTTTTTTTTTTTGATTAAGTGGAATCTCATCAGGTGGGTGCATTGATTAACATATATTTTTTTTGTGTGGGAGATTTTGGTCCATGAATATAAACGGTTGGAATGGTATTAATCCATAGTAGAACATTTAAATTTGAGAGAAAGGAGGGGGATGATGACATAAAAGGAATATTCACCTCCACTTCTTTGACGCTTAATTCCTCCAAATAATTTTATAGAATATGCCAATTTTTATATTTGTATATACAAGCTGTGTGTTAATAAGCGCAAAAGCTACTCGCAGGAAAAACTTTCTTTCGTTTTTAAATCAAACATCTTAATGTTAAAACCAAATGTTTACATTAAAACTTCGCATACTTCCTAAAAACTAAATTTAAATTTCCCGCAATTATTTTTAGTAATTTCAACCTCAAAACATAAAATCTCCCAACATTCTGTACTGCATTAATAATACGACTGTTCGAACATGCAGTTCGTGATCACGTGAACCAATCACGTGAAACAATCAGAGTTCTGATATGTGTTGTCTGATTGGTTCACATGATCGTGAACCGTTCGCAAACTGCATGTTCGAACAAACCTAATATTATTTTATTGAATTAACTAAAAATAAAGGCGGGAAATTTAAATTTTAGTTATTAGGATTCATATATTTTCAGGAACTTGTTTTAAGAAAAATACATTTGACAACATTGTACTTATATATATTATACCACTGCAAGCATTACATTATTAAAAGTTATTACATTGTCCACAACATTGCAAAATATGTTTTTCGCGAAAGTTGCCATTCTTCATTCAATAAATTGCAGTGATTTCTCGCAATATATGTAGAAAACTTATTTATGAACTAAAAGACGTATGAGGAATACAATATTTTCCCGATTTGGAACCGAACGAAAAATATCCAAGCTTTTGCGCTGATTTATACACTCATCCATATATATAAAACAATATGAACGCTGTGTTATTTTTAGTTTATAAATGTAAAAATTAGATACTTCATCTCTGATATATTTATAATTTTGTACTAATATTGATTCGTTACTATAGCAAATTACAAATCGGACAATTATTCTTCAAGAGAGGAGTATACCCTAATCTAAAATTTATTTCAAAACAATTTTACTATATTAAAAATAAGTTATTTATAGTAATATTTTATTTATACTTTAATATAGGCGTGTTTTTATTACAACCATAAAAAAATTAACAGCTAATTATCACTGAAATATCTTAATTTTTAATATTATAGAAAATATATTAATGATGCTTCGGTATATCGCATCTAAAAAAGAAAAAAAATAGTTACCTAAACAATTTAACACGCTTATTATATTATGTAGATGCATTTATTTATTCCTTTTATTAATTAAAAAAAAATGAATCAAATATCTGATAATGGTTTAGAATGCAGCTATTATTAACAATATTAGTGAGCCATTTGTGATTTATTATTTAAATTATTATATAATAGTTACATATATCTAATTATTAAAAAAATATAGTAGAATTATTATTATTATATTATGTTAGGCTTCTGTTAATATTTAAAAACAAATAATGGAAAAATATAAAATATAAGAAAGTAAATAATATCTTTACAATTCTTGTAATATTTTTTTTTTTTAATAAAATAAAAAGATATTAAAATATCAATCGAATAGTATAATTAATTGTTAAAATTACAAGATTTGTAAACACTTCAATTTGTATTTTATTTTCTATTATATGCATCTCAAATAACAAAATTTAAATTTCCCGCAATTATTTTTAGTGGCTTCAGTGTCACTAATTTTCGTATTTCGTTAATAGTTCTTTCTAATTTTAATACCTTTATGTTGAAGTCACTAAAAATGATTGTGGTAAATTTAAATTTGGTTAATAGGGATCCTTCGTTTATTCGCTATTGAGCCGCGGTGACTTAAAAACTTATGGAAAATTTAATATTTTAACGTTAAACGGCATGAAACAAAATCACAACTGCACATAAAATTCGGTCTTTCTGGGACAATCCACGGCAGCTAATTACTGCTATTTCGGTTGCCTATCCTGGCAGTCACGTGGCTTTCGCGATTAAATGAAGGATCTATATATTACTACAGGGTTAATGAAAAAAGTAAGTAGTCTATATTATAATATATGCCGGTCTTGGATCGCATACTTTTGAACACACAAATTCAGAAATATTTATCGATTTATAGCACATTTAAAGTTTACTCATCATTATCATTATTTTTAACACATTTACATCAAAAACTGTGGTTTTATCACTTTTTTGCTTTTCAAACCAAAAAATCAACATAAATATTTAATTTTCTGATGAGTAGCCGCCAAATTGTTAACGAGTATATAAGTTGATATATTTACAGATTTTGTGAGAATATTACTCCTCCAAATTGTGAATGAGAATTGGAAAATAGTTTTAATATTTGAAAATAATATTTAGAATTATGTGTCGTTTTCTGAATATTGAGCATTTTTATGAAAATGTTATAAAATCTGGTTAAAACGTGTCAAAAATGAGTTTAAATGTGTCATAAAATGAATAAAAAATACCTAGAATGATCGTACAAAATTTCATGATACAGAGCCGGCAGATTATAGACTACTAAAGTATCCAAATGATATCTGAAGCTGGTGATAATGATGTCTTCTCTTGTTCACTCAGAGTCGTAGCGTTAGAATACTTTTATCTCCAGCTGTAACACTTGATACAGAATTTTGAACGTCAGAAAGAAAAAAAATTCACGAAACTATGTCCCGTGTATATCAACGTATCACTTCGTCATATTCTACCTCTAAAGATACTGCCCTTAAAGAGTGAAAACATATGAAAATCTTTTTATCAAAAGTACACTCTATATATAGACGGTGTATTTTTGAAATCAGATCATCACTTGTTCTTATTCTGCAACCTTAAACTTATCCAGGTAGCAGAGTGACATTGAATAGATGTCATTATGACGTAATAAATGTAATATCCACGTCTATTAAACGTCATTTTACATCACCCTGCTACCTGGATAAATAAGGAAAAACGAATAAAAATTAAAAAAAACGTATTTTGTTTATGATTGTTGTATCAACATAATTATAAAAGAAAAATTTTAAACATTTTATTTTCTTCTATCCGTATTTAACTACTATAATAAAATACAGTAATGTTCGTGGTGATACACGTATTATGTAAATTAAAAATAATAGATGACACATTACAAAAAAAAAAAAGAAATGATACTGGGATGAATAAAAACGTTTTATATATGCAAATGCAGTTTTATTTTATACACTGTTTAGAATGTGATCAAAACTGTCTAAGGTTGATAGCAAAAGAAATCCCTAGATTGGTTAAAAACTAGTGCATATACATGACGTTCTTCGATTGGCTACACCTCTGTTTATCATCTGTCATCGCGCCATTTTTTATTCTGGTTTACTGACGTCATTACTATTTTCGACCTTAAATAAAACCAATAACCTAAGAAATTCAGACGTAGATAAGTTGATGATCGCCGAACGTAAGCAGTTGACATCCACCACGTTGCAGTTGTAATACTAAATAAGCTGGAAGTCCCTCAAAACTATGCAAGAAGAATAAAGAATGATTTAAATTTGGCGCCTTAATGTTCAACGTCATCCGCCAACTTTAAAATTACATATAACCCTTGTTTACATACAACTGTTGTTAAACAAACAAAAAATAATCGAAATATTTTAGATAAAAGAAAATAAAGTGTACTTATTTCTCATAAAATTCAAGAAACGTCCACACAATATCAAAATTTAAAGAGCTCAATGCGATTATATTGAACCTACCTACGCACAACCTGTGAATCGGTAACAAATAAACGCGCCATCATCGCTGTATACGTTTTGTCCGAACCACCGTCGCATTTATTAAGTTTGTGAGTTGTCCGTCGACTTGTTAGCCTACAAGTGTGGTAGTTACCACTACCTATGAGTCACTATAACTCATGTAATAAACGCAAAACTAAATAAAAGTTGAATAATCGGAAGTACAAAAGTCAAAAATGCCGCTCTACGAACATTTCATGTTGTGCTTATCTTTAGTGCTGTTATCGTGCCATAAATGTAAGTCGAAAGTATTTGTTTGTTTACAGTTTTCACCATAGATACCAGAGTATGTTGCCTTGCGTTTTGTTTTTGTTGTAGGCACACCTGACATTAGGTAGCTTCCGTTAATTAACGCTATCAAAAATATTTATTTTCTGTTTTCAACGATTTCCATAGACAGTGATTTAATTCGGCTTCAATAGAAACTTTTGTTAGAAATTTCTGTGATGGATAGGCGCTTTCGTTAATGTAAACGACCTCTTGGAGTTCATATCATTAAATAACAATTTAAAGGATGTGCTAATTTTTTTTCTGACCATAAATGTTAAATTTTTGAATTTACATAAGTTTAACTTCTAAAATATTCAAATAAAATTTATAAATTGAAGTTTTTGATTATAGTCAACGTTAACATTTATTGTTACTACACACAGAATTGAAAGAAAATTTTTGCTTCTATTTTAATTTACAATTTAGATAGGTTATTGGTTATTAATGGATCACGTAGCCTAAAAAATGTAGTCTGGTTTTTTGCTTTGTATACATTTTTAGTTTTTAACAAAAATTGAAGCTATATAAGATCATCTTTTTATTTCTTTCCATAAATATAATATTCAATTTATTTCACAGCGTCTTATTGACAATAAACATCACTTCCAATTCGTTAACCCCCTCCCTTGTTATTCGCTTGTACCTGTTTGAATAGCTACCTTTTCACACTGAATTCCAAAGATGTAGCAAAACAGTCGCTTCTCTAAAATATTTGTAAATATTTCTTCAGCGCTGACAGTTCATTTATCACAAGACAAAATTTTATTAAAGCTGACGACATCGTAAAATGCTGCTGAAGAATTGAAAATTTAGTGAATTTTCGCAAACATATATACCGAAACATTTCAATTCAGTTTTCGAAAAGTTGTGTTATTATTGGTGGAGAATGTCAAATGTCAACCTAATTTTAAAAACCGCAAGATAAGCACAAACTCAAGAAGTTATTGATTTTAATTTGCATTTGGTGCACTTTTCAATTGCTTGCAAGAGTAGTAGTTTAAGATTAGGAGGTTAACTTATATTGATATAGAACTTTTTGTCGATTTTAAAATAATGTTGTACTCTTTCATTAAACTCGTAAATAAATATGTATTGCGTTTTAGCTCCTGTTTAAAATCCCTTTTCGACATTGAAATATAAATTATGTTAATCAAAATTCAAATTTCCTTCAACTATTTTTAGTAAAACTGATGAAACTTGATAAAATATCTATGAATGCCTTAATAAAGTATTTTCATTTTGCTCTGTCGGATCGTATGATCATAGGATGTAATTCACCAGCTCTAAATCGATTTTGCTTCTAAGCGCTTTGATGTTCAAATTTAGGCAAATTAAACGTACCCTTCAACAACACAGTCCCATCGGAAATTGTCCTCGACAGACGCTGGAAAGTTTGAATTATTCATTTGTAGCGAGTAAACAAACTTTGCTCAAAATTTCATTTGCCGTCTGGATCGTTGAAATTGTTTTCATGCAAAGTAAAACGGACACTTTCTCAGTTGTAATGGTAAAAATCGGTTTGAAATTTTCAAATTTTTGTAATACCAATCTATGTTTATAAAAATTACTATTGCTTCTAGAACTTTTGAGACAAATGATAAGATTTAGAAACTATTTATAATAATATAAATCGGTTAGAGGCATAAGTTTCGGTTTATAATATACAATTTTTTTAAGATGTCAGTTTTAGATTGACTAATTTAATGAAATTGAATGTCCCTAATTCCACTGAATGCAGCCATTTTTAGTAGGCAAAACGAACATTGTGCCCGGACAACAACATTAAAATACTAAATTTCCCATAAATTTACAAATCTGGCTTTCGTTTCGCATTAAATAAACACGCCATATTTTGAGTGTTAACATGTTTTTCTTTTACTGTAGCTTTAGCGATAGATTGTTACCAGTGTAGCGGCACAGATTCAAACAATCCGTTCCAATGCAACGAGAAGCTAAGCAGTGACATCGATATACAACCCGAGCCTTGCGATAGGGTCTACGATGCGAAATATTGCATCAAACACACGGGAAGATATGAAGGTATCCTCTTCGTCATGGACTTTGGGGGATATTCACTTCTAACATCTGTTTTTATTAACTGTAGAATGCAAATATGACGTACTAACATGCACTTTTCATTCATTTCTGCTGCATTAATAACGGATTCTACGGCTTTATCGAAACTCTTTAGCTGGGTGCATCGAATGCTACCAGTGTTCATCCTCAAAAACTCTGGATTGCTCGGATGGTATGATTCACATGGGCGGGATAGAACCTCTAAATTGCAATCACGTTTTCGAAGCTGCGTATTGTATTAAAACTACAAGTTTAGCGGGTAAAAAGTAGTTGATATTAGTGTTGTATGTAGAACATGTTAATTGTGGTTGGTGTAGTGGGAAAGGGTAGAGTAGTTTTAGTATGTACGAGAAGACACTAAGATCTTATATCTATATGTTTTTATACCCTAAAAGTATTTAGTGTTACAAATTATAATAATTAATTTTGAAATTTCCCGCAATTATTTTCACTACCACCAACGTCGAATAATGAAGTTGTTTGCATTCTGTTTATTTACTAGATAATTGCGGGAAATTTAAATTTGATTGTCAGGAATGTTTGAATATTAGCAACATGTAATAAGAATGCTTATTTATATTTTATAGAATTTTGTAGTCACTACAAAAGAAAACTGCAATTTTCATATAGTTTAGCTAATAATTGCTAATGTTTCGAAAACTTCTGACTGTTTAGCCAAATATTTAATTTTTGTTTAGAAATTTTTCGAATTGAGGGTCTTGAGGTTACCTTATTTTCTCAATGTGTTTGAACATTCGTAAAAACAATTATTGAACATTAAAATTTTATAGTAAAGGGTAAGCCTTAGTTTAAAAAACCCGCATTTGTACTTATGGTGAAAACTTTATAAAATTTAATAAATCTAGTATAATTTCATGCAATCTAGTAGAATTTCTTGTAATGTGCCAGTATAACAATAAATTTCGAAACGGCAACACTGCACTGAAGTTGTTGCCAATTAATTTAGGATTTATCCTGTTTCAACTTTTAGTCTTATCTAAGTAAACAAATAAAATATAATTTTGGAACGCTTAGTATAATAAAAAGGTTCTTAAAATATGCACTCATTTGCATTTAAAATCATTTTTAGATTTTGCCACAACTATTCTGGTTTCTGTTTAAAAAAAGAATTCATATTGTAAATCAAGCAAACCCGATTACTGAAGCGCCATTTGCAAACTTTCCAACAACCGTGTATATATCTATTTCTTTCGGTTTTATCTCATCTTTAGAATGAATATTTGCTCTTCATTGGTGTCTTCCACTCTTAAAGCTATCTTACGTACCTTGATTTTAGATTTATTTTGTAGGAGGTATTGGAACGAAAAGATTTTGTTCTTCGTTGGATTTGGGCAATTATTGCAATTACGTGCAACAGCCGGGCGATAAGTTGATCTACAGGACTTGCGTGTTCAGCTGCAGTGGAGACGGTTGCAATCCAAGTAACAGGAATAAACCGATGTACGCTGTTTCATCGTTCATGATTGTATTACTAATATATTTTAATAGATAAAATAAAAGTATTTGTAGAAATTAACTCCTGTACAGTAATATTACCAAAAATTGTATTATAAATGAAATTTTATTATTATATTTTTTTAATATTCTAACAATGTTGAATCAGCAAGACATACGTAAACTTAAGTTTTTCAACTGTTAATATTGTGTTCATCATATAAATATCGACTGTTTTTAATAGGAAATGTCTTTTTATTTTCAAATTCTTTGGTATAAACAAGATATTCCATAAATATCTTCACAGGCAAAGAGGGCAGATTTCTAAAAATTATAATAAAACGCTTCTAAAAAAATGAATTTCGTCAAAATTTTTGTCACAAAAATTTATCTGCATTAAATCATATGGTAGTATATGCGTACTTTGAGGGGAATAATTAAAGGAAAACAATTTTATATCCAAGTATAGTCTTTATTATTATAATCATTACATCAGAAACATTTTTGTACCTAACACATAAATAATAAATTCATAGCTCTCGGGAAAAAATGCGCAATGCTACATTTGTATCATTAATAAAATTACTACTTAATACTGATTTGTGCATATTATCGATTAGAAACAGAATCGGAATGCTGATTTTGGTACATTTGATTTGTACAAATAAGAAATCGCAAGTACAAAAAGCAACTTTCCTCAACGAAAGCCTGTAAATAGATCATCGAATCGAGGCAAACTATTCTAAGCTTTGCAAAAATAGATATATATTTTTATTTTGTATATATATTTATTAAGGTTTCGTTTAAATTTGTTGCACTTTTTTTTTGTTTAATAAGATCATTCGTTTAATGTAAGAAATATTTACAGAAGCTATTTACATCGATTAATATGTGTACTTGTAAATATTTTGTTGTTGCTAAGTTAACGAATGATTGAATACAGAGTGTAAAAGATGTACCATGTGCGAAAAAGCGTTGTTACTCGATGACACAAAAACTAGATACAGTGTAAAATGAACAATGTTCTTTAAACAAAATTTTGAATTAAAAAATAATAAAATACGATGAAATATGACTGAATATTATATAAACTAATGGCAGATTCAAAATAATGATAATTCATAATATAAAATATTTTTTTCTCATTGCACTGCATCGATATTTAAGGTTTTTAATATTTTAGAAAGTAAGCCGATTTATTATATTTCATTGAAAATAGAAAATTCATATTTTGGTTTTATTATTGAATAAATTGTTTAAATTCGGGCCGGCCCCACGTTGGGCGCTGAAACTTAAGCAATGTCTCAAACAGACTTTGTTGAATATTCTATTTAAAATCAAATTAATAATTATTAATTTAATTGTACTTCAGTTCAATGAAAGTAAATTTAAAATAATCATACGATACTAAAAATTTATTTATAAATCTTAGATAAAGTATAACGCAAATGAGAAAAAGAGCATTACCTGTGCGTATATGAATAAATGCGTTTCCTTTTTAAAATATTTAAAATTTATTAAAGTAAATTTTTCTAAAGAAATGATTTTATCACTTGTCAGTAAATTTTTATAACACTTACTTTACGTTTGAGATTACCTTTTTTTCAATTGTTTTGGTTTTTAATTTCGCTAATATAAGGTAATGATCTAACTACCCTGGCCATTCCGAATAATAATATCATTTCGCCTATTTTTTTCCCCATCATCTTTAATTAGAAATTGACATTAGATTGTTAGTGGTGAGAATTAAAATTTGAATTACGCGCCAAAAAGAAACAAAGTTGGCCACTCTGCTGGCGAGGGAAATAGATTATGGTGTGATATTATGTCGAAAGTATATTTGTGTATTGGTTTAAATATATTATTAATACAGAAAAAGAAGTTATTTTTTTTGCCAACAAGATCTATATTAGTTCTCTCAGTATTTTTAGTATCATCCCTTATTTTACATTCTTTTGTAAGGTAATATTTTGCATTTATGAAAAAAAAAAAAGAAATGAAACTTTAAATTGCATGTTAACTACTAGTTATTAGCTTAAAGCACACAAAAAACTATTTAAATTCCCCTCCGGTGCAAGTGCAATTGTGCAAATTCTACAATTATTCAGTTAATTTTAAAAGTAAAACCTTAATTATGACTCGCATTATATATTTTGGCGCCCAACGTGGGGAGAACTGAAAAATCGCGTCATTAGTAATAGTGAACGATGTTTATCAGTATTTATTTTACACTCTGTCTTGTAGATACATAATTGATATTATTTTAGTGCGAATAGCTATTTATTTTTGTAAAAAAAGTTATATTTACTTCTTACTTACACATCACTGATATCTCCCTTAGGAATTAAGCTTACCTTACTGTAGTTATACAACACTGCGACATCAAAATTTCCTCAAGTTGTATTTTTTTTTAAATCAAGACAGAATTATAAACAACGACAAAAAAGTATACAACAAAATTTGTAATTAATATATAAAAAATGATCCTGTATATATATCACATGACTTTATATCTTACGCACATACGGACTCTCACATAACTTCTTAGAAATAGAAAGGGGGTGTAAAAGCATAATAGAAAAATAGAGGCAACAATTAAATTTACATCAATGGTAACAGCGAGAAAGTAAAAAGTTCACTTACAATTAATTGTAGATATGTAATAATAAATAAAGTTTTTTTTTTTTAACGTTAAATATAACATAAAACAAAATAACTTAAAACGATCGATGACGGAAAGGTTTTATACACCTTTGATTCTTCTGATTTCTTCTTTCAGTTCTTTAACCTCCTGCCGGCTCATCTCCAGTTGCTTCTTCAGTTGACGCAATTCGTCAGATTGCCTCGTATAAGCCCTCCTCAACTGTTAATGAAAAGAAGTCGATCAAATAAGGTTGATAATCCTAAATTACCTAGCACATACTTCGTTTACAGTGTTGAAATTCTCCTCGATCGTACTTATCTCCTTAATTAATGGAATGTCGTTCTCGATGGCCTCGTGATTGTTCGTCATGTTGTTGAATAACTGCTGCAGTTGCTGGAATTGGGTCTTCTGGTTATTCGTAGTCTTCTCCTCCTTTTCGATGATGATACTCCTCGGCCTGTAGTCTGGCGTGGTTTCCGTTGCCAGGAACTCGAATTTCTTCTTGTTGTTATTGGCAGTCGCCGCTTTATTGTTGTTCATGGCCGGCTGTGTTTTGTTCACTTTTGGTCTAGTCAGTGCCGCAGAAACGTCTTGACCTTTTTTTTAAATAAAAACATTCAATTGATTTTAAAATAACAACATTAACTATAAAATGTATTGAGTTTTCGGCGCCCAACGTGGGGCAAACGAAAACGTCCGGCCAATAGTAATAGCGAACACTGTTTATCAGTAGCTATTTTACACTCTGCCTTGTAGATCAGCAATCAAAGCTGAAGTGCTTGAGATAAATTAACCTTTTTGCCCGATATTGCTGATATTTTTTATTTTAAAAAAAAGAAACAATAGTTTGAGTATTAGTTTACTTAGCAATTTGGCAATACTTAAAATGAATTTGTCACCGTTGTTTAGTTAAATAAGTATCTTACAATTTTGAGGACGTTTATCTTATTAACATTTTGTCACATGCACACACATGTTTAAAAGAAATAACATAAAAAAATAACGCATGAAATGGTTTTTAAAAAAAATGCTGTGCATATTTAATGTTTAAACCGTACTCTTACCTGTCTTTATCGACATCAGCAAAGGCATAGCGTTCCTGCCGCTGATCCACTCCTCAGCTGTCAAAGAGGGTTTCGTAGATGCCGTGTCCGGATACAAGTCCTCGTGAAACTGATCGCTTTTCCTGGGCACGATCATGCTGATCGGTTCGCAGAGCCCTCTGGTGGTGTGCAGCTTGTAGAAGCGAAATATCTCGCAAACACTCGTATTCAAACCGCGCTTGGGCATGAACCCTAACCCTCTCTATTTGGAGGAATATACACGAATAAGAAACAAACACCCAAAATTGTATACTTATATACCAGATGGATCATAAGTCAGTTGTCACTAGCAATCGTTTTATCAAGAGTAGTGATTAATGAATCCGGAAGTCTTTTATCAGAATGTAGATCTAAAATATGTAGTACCAAAGTATGCGTATAATAACAGACCTCAGGTAGAACGTCAACGTTAGGTTTAAGTTCAAAGAAATTTTAATGTTCAAAAGCAAAAAAAAATGAAAAAATAAATAAATGGAGGTTTAGTTTGTTGTTTGGCTTTTATGCTTTATTTGCACCTATAAGCAATGTTGCAAGTTTAAAATAACAGTCTTACCTCCTAAGTCTTGAAGTAAATTATAGTTGTTGAAACTAGCTTTGGTTTATATCGTTGCTATTATTGTGTCAAGATAATACGTTTCTACTGAAGAAATGCAAATCTATTTGTAATGGCAAGGCATTCCCAGATTGCATGTAAGCTTACGACAAGCTTTCCACTGGCTCGACTTTTAATTGTCGACGACAAGCTTGACAATCAAATGGTATGACAACCTTATTATATCATTTACGGCAACAAGTGCAACAGTATGAACATTGAGACACGGTTGCCGTAGCATTTATGGCAACAAGATTTACAGACCCTCTTCAGTGACAACGTTGTGACAAGGTTATTGTTGTTATTGCGGTGGCCTCGTGTATTTCCGGAGTGAATCGTTTATTGAGTACTGTTTTCTTTTTTTTTTTTGTTAACTGCCATCCCGCTATTCTGTCATCGACTGCCATTGTTTGATTTGTTTCTTGTGTCGTGCGTGTCTGTGTTGTTTTAGCTGGTTCAGTTTTAGTTTAAAACAGCGAGTGCGCTTTCATATACCCAATTCCTATTTTGTTTTGGTTGTCGCAAGCTTTTATCAAGGTTTGTATACGGTTTTTTTGAAGCTTGGGTCAACATTATCATTCTAGCCTTGTCACATGCTTTTCCAGGCAATTTTATGAAAACCTTGTCCTGTGTCAACTAGAAACCTTGATAGAACCTTACAACAAGCTTATACCCTTGCCAATGACAATCTTTTTCGCTTATCGCGACCACCTTAAATAGAGTTCGTGAAAACCTTAAATCGTTATCTGGGTTCACTATGATATGAAATATCAAACGATTCCAACTTTCTATTTATGTTATGAGTTATAAATAATCCTTCAAAATCAATTTTCTCTTTCAATAAATAATGTTTATGATATAAGCAAATTAGCCATTTTGTATCAAATATTAAATGTATAAAATTGCATTTTTTTTAAGTAAATTTGATTAACCCTTTTATTATATATAATTCATTTTCGCCCCACTTTAGGATTCCCACGCCTATCCAACAACATTTCAGCCATTTCTCGATCGACTCAGTGTTTGACGGATTTAACAGGTTTTAGAGGCACTAAGAAAGGAGAAAGAACTCCACACTTTATTACATTGACAATTCAAACAAGTCATTCATCTTTTTATTAATGCTTCACTTACGATGTGTACTTCACTATACAATACAGTTTATATGTAAACTTCCTACGAATCATATATATGAAATATGAATTTATTTCTATCCGATACACCAACCAATGATAAGAAACTGATAATGAGAAATGGGGGCAACTTATAATAATTCTTACAATTGTAGTGTTAAAAATAAACAAATACTTTAAAACAAACACTTTTCAGGATATTGTATCGAACCGCTGCTTAGTTATTACTTTAATTTACAATTGATTCTCATTAACTTAACAAAATAATAAGTTTGTATTTGGCGCTTGTTTTATCTAAAATTTGGTCACTTTTAGTAACTTTTCCTTTCATATCAGTACCATATGTTAAATCTGTCAAAAACGCCTCGCACATAACCTCGAAATAGCACTTTTCGAACACTGTTTTTAGTACTTTGTTTTCATTTGCTCAAAAAATGAATAGCCATTTTACACTCAGGAACACATGCTGTTTCCGTTAATATGCATATAAATCACCAAATCAGCGGTCCTCTTACGGAAGTCTTACCATAATATTTTTTATTTGATTTACTTATGCATAATATTTACTATTGCATAATAGTAGAAATTCGTTTTTCATTATAAAAATAAATATGTAGTTTGGGAGTACAAATCGTCATTTATATTTACATATATGCACCCACGTTACTTATTAGGTTTGTTTGTTTGTCTGATTTAAGCAGATCCATGGAATTTTACGCGTTTGTTTGTATTTTAGAGCATGATTTGTGCGTGTTTGTTCGTTTAGAGCAAGCAAATCCAGATCACAAAGAGGTTCTTCTTTCTGCTCGCGATCCGACGTCCGAGCAATTACGAGCAATTTGTACAACATAACCTAATCGCACTAACACCGTGTTGTAAACTGTCGTTTGTAAATGTAATCCGATTTATACCTGCATCAAATATGCACGATATGGATAATATAATGACACCAATGTGATTGATGTAAAGAACGATCATTATATTTTAAAAACTTCACTTGGTAGGTACATAATATATGATGCATTTTTATTGTAGTCTAGATTCATTAGTTTGAGAAATTACTTTTACTTTTCCTATTCATAATAGCTGTGACAATTTGACAATAGTAACTAATAAAATTAAGGTTATATTTGCAGTCGAGCGCGTTTGTTTGTACCATGTTTAAATCCAACTCTGAGACGCTCTCAAGTTACTCTGATGACGTCAGTAGATACTGCTCCAAGCACACAAATAAACAAAGCTATTAAAAACAGCATACATATGATGACGCGTTCGCGCTCTTTCTCTTGATTGGCTGAAAAGTTACGATGTAACCTTGTATATACGGATGTTGCCCCCAAAGGTTACCTCGTAACTTTTCAGCCGCTCAAGAGAAAGTAAATCAAATAAAAAATGTTTTGTGAATATAAGAAAACTATATACATAGAGTACCTATACATTAAATTAGAACTAAGAAAAAGTCAAAAAGTAAAGTAAAATGGTACATACATGTAAAGAAATAACGATTTATAGTAGGCTACATTTTAAATTTCAAATTTCCGCCTTTACACCGTTGAAGTTAGCGATAGTACCGCTATAACACGAGAGAAGCGAATATAACAATAGGAGAGAGGAGGAGAAGAAGGATTTCGTATATACGTTCGAACGAAAAACCCGCGTTTTGTTAAATTTTAAATATAAAAAGGCCATCGAACTACAGATTATATATTATCAAATAAATACTTATTCTTTTAATAAAACAACATTTTCTGATTATTATATATCATAAACATAAGTAAATTAAGTTAACAAAACAACTTATTAATTTAAAAACTAAGAAAATAAAAATTGGGAAGTAGATTAATGTTTGTTTTTTATCGGCAAATTTTCGTCCTTTTAGATTTAACTTTTCTCTTTTCAGTGATTTTTTTTGTTTTAAGTTTAAATATTTTATTCTTATAAGAAATAAACCTAAATTTAGAAAATTGTTCAATTAATGTTTTGTCAACAAGAACGAGCCTTGCAATATACTTTCAATTTCTTTTTACTTATAGCAGAATACCTCAGAATTCTAATCTTCTAATGTAAACAAACACGAGAATTATCGCGAGGTGCGTCATCACAGCGTCACATGCATCCACCCTCCCTTTTCCCCAGGCCACACAATTCGGCAATACTAGTAAATCACCGATACGGATTCTGTCGTTTCCGCATATGGATAAAACACAGAAATCTGTCTCTCACTATGACCGAGATTTCAAATCAATATACATTCACCGATAGAGTGCGCCACTTCCCAGAGCAATATTTTATTTTTCCGAAAATGCATTACGTTGACTAACTAGATATACTTAAACAATGGTTCTACGGTTCTACTAATTCCAACTATGATCTACTGAAATGTGCCATAAATCTACTGAAAAGTAGACTGTATCTCTCAAGCCCTGTCCCTATTGAGAAAATATTAGATCCTTTCTTAGTAATCTCTAAGAAGTCTTCCTCTATATCTATAGAATTTATTTCATTATTACCACTCTACTTGATTTCTACTGAATTTGCAGACTATAGGCACTGAAACTACAAATATTGAGTCGGAAAGAGTAAATCGACTCAGTATCCCATCTGCCCCGAAATCTTCGCGTAAAGATTCCACTTTTCAGATTGGAATTACAATTCTGACGTCGGCCATTGGAATAATTTGTTAGCGGACTTTACCTGTCCAACTTTTACATCTCAAAGTTAAACCAAAAACCTCAAATTGTCAAATAAATGCCAAAAACTATATTAACAAGATCCCGTCGGAATCAGTCTTTAGAAATGTCACAACTATTAGCTAGAACGAACTCAGAAAAAATGGCGATTGCTAACGTGTTCAAAATTTTTTTCAAAGAAAATTTTAAACCTTGAAAATCTCAGGAAAATACAATACATGTATTTTAGATGATCGCAAGCAATTGTTTACAAATCCTTCAATCAGTTTTTAGGCTTATTCAAAGAATAGAACACAAAGATATCAAACTCTGTAGAAAATAATGTCTGCAATTATAATAATATATCAATTAAAAGATTTCCGTCTGCAGTCCTCTTTATATGCGCAGTATTCTCTATGCCCATTCATCATTCATTCATTAAAGTTAGGGTGGGCACTTAAGTTAGGTGCTCATTGTACCATCCCTATTAATTCTCTTATTTCCACTCGAGCAGCTTGGTGTTCTCTATAAAGCCAGTATCTTGCCCAGTGGGAACTTGAGAACTTTCGGGGGCTCCAATAGATCTTTCCCAAAATGTTTCTGCCAATACCTTCAATTCCTCATTTGGGCATATGTAAACTCGTTTCTTCTTCTATGGCCATTATTAATATTTATTCTTGCAGGCCTCAAAAATTTTTAACACACGCATAGTTAAATTAGCTGTCAGCCGACATACGCTGAACTAAAACTGCTGCCGCTGCCCTACTTTTGGAGCTTGGGCAGGTAGTGCAGTGAACTGTTGCACTAAGTACCCGATGTACTGCTACAAAGAAGGACCAATTTGACGTCACTTGCAGTAAAAAGAACACAACTAATGCAGCCAGTTCAGCTAAAAAGAACAAACCTATTGGCTAAAACGTACGTTAACTCTGACTAAAATCAGTGGCGTAGTTAGGAGAGGCTAGGGGGGACATATGCCCGCGCGCGCAGCATCCAGGGTGTGCCAAATTGAAATATAGAAATTTTAGAATGAAATGTTTTCAATTGCATTTTGACAAACAGACGCCAAATCTTTAGATGTCTCCTTGCACTGAAAACTATAACGACGCCACTGGCTAAAACGAACTCGGACAAGATGATAATACCGTGTCGTTAAAAAGTGCTAGCTGTCAGACGCGGCTGGTGTATGGGTCATCGAGGAGGCTATGCTGTAACATAGTATTATATGATAAACTTCGATCATGTCATAGCCTCCTCAATGAGTCATGCACCGGCCATTCCTGTTTACATGTAATCCAAACGCATTTATGGCAACAACTGACTTATGACCCATACTTAGTCGAATTGCGAAGAATAAATGGACTTACTTGTGGATTCCCCGAGAGGAATTGGCTGAGGAAATGCACGTAAGGTGGTTCGTCGACTATCTCGTAATACCGTATGTTCCCATCACCCTTGCCTGCAAGGTAGACAATGTTCGTATCGTAATCGAAGTAGGGGAAAACGATTCCAGACGAACTATCGATAGTATCGGTGACTAGAGGATGTGACAGATCGTCTTCGTCCCAGACGGAGTATTGCCTGTCGGAATGGCGCGAAAATCCAGTCGTCAGTAGCCTACCGTTGGTCCCTAAGAATATCACTTTGCTCGCTTTCGAACCGGCATGACAAACACCTTCCTGAATACCACAAAAAAAAATCATAAGAATGTTGAGAATAATCAAAACTACATATGTACGATGTTCATGTTAATAAAATGTCAAGTTGTTGTTTAAGGTTCAATGTAAGCTTCTAGTGTGTGTAACCGTTTTTGTATTGTCGTGTATAACAATTAATCATTTTGCTTTCACCTTTTTATCAATAAAACAATTTGTGCCAACAAACTGCGTACTACGTAACTCGTTTTATTCTGCAAATACAACAGAGAAGACGTAGGATTTTCAATACTAACCGATTTGACGATCCCAGTACGTGGTTCGATAATCCTCAACTTCTTATCTTTACTGGTGGTCGCCAATAAACTCCCATCGCGATTCAAGGTCATGCAGTAGATGACATCGCTGTGGCAGTCGATCACATTCACCGCCCTACCCTTTCTATATCCCAACGATCACCTACAAACATCAAAATTTAATCCACAATAATCATCGTTAATTCATAAATACTGACGAGATGATCGAATCCAGCGCTGAATAAAATATTCTCAGCTGTTGGGTGCCATTCGATGTAAGCTACACGTCTCTTGTGTCCTTGCAACTCTACGATCCAATCAGTAAGGTGCGTCGATAGTCCATCGTCTGGTATGTGCCATAGTTTGATCTGCAGACAAACGGGATGGAATAGAAAGTAAACCGATTTTATTTTTACGATGTGGGGGACTTACTGTGCAATCATCTGAACACGATGCAATGATGTTGTCGTTGAAGGGATTCCATTTGATGTCTAGAACTGCGCCGGTATGTCCTGTCACTTTGCTTACGTTGAAATCTAATCTACCTGTCTGGAGTTAAAAATGAAATAATCGTAAGGTGCCACCTGTAAGAGTAGCCGGTTTTTTGATTTAGGAATGACGTAAAAAATGGGAGAAAAAAAATAATGGTAACTGAGCGTATGCGATGAGAAACAAAGATTTTCTTGTGTTATCTCTTTGCTGGAACATCCACACATGTATTTTACATTATTGTCAAATCCTCTTCTTTTTAGGAAATTCGGATTTATAAAATTTCATTTTTTTCTGCCATAATCACTAATGTCATCTGTAACTTTCCGTACCCTATATGCATTTTCTTTACTTTTCGCGCGTTTTCTCTAATAATGTCGTCCATGAATAGATTAAATAGGAGTGGCCTCATTACACCCCCTTGTCGTAATCCTTCGTTTGTTACATACTCAGTTGATTCCATGTTTTTGTGTCTTATGTAATTTTTATTTTCATTATATAAACTTCTAACGACCCTTATTAACTTTTGATTTACCCCTCTTCTATCTAGAGTTTCTCATATCTTATATCTTTGGACTTTACCAAATGCCTTTTCCAGATCCATAAAGGCCATGCATACTTTCGATTTGCTGTTTAATTTCTTTTCTATTATTTGTTTAACTATGAATATGTGGACATTTCGCGCCTGTCTAAACCCACTTTGCGATTCTGTCAGAGTTATCTCTATCTTTGTTTTTAATTTTTGTTCCAATATTATTTCATATATACAGTAGCGGACAAAAGTTAAGCCACTCCACACAAATAGTATCTTTTTAGATAATCAAAAAAGATATCAAAATATAATTGGGATATATCATTTTGTATATTTCAACGTTTATTAATTTCATATTTTCTAATCATAAACTGATTATTCTAAATAGAAGCGAAAATTTAGGTGACAAAAGTTAAGCAACCTCATCTGTTGCATTTCTGGGAAGTCCCTATCTATGTATTTTATGCTTGTGTGCTGATTCATTCTTTAGTATGCGATAGGGTTGACTAAGTGCGTGACAAATTTGTAAATATTCCTAGCGACTATGCCCACGAAAAGTGTATTCAATGGTTTTAAAACTGAAAATCGTTGAGCAATACGAAAAAAGTAGTGTCACAAGCAATTTTAAGTAAACATTTTAATATACACAAGTCGATAGTATATCACGAATGATACAAAGATATTGTAACGAGCGCCAACTTTTTAAACTGGCGGTTCCGATAGGCGTCCCTAGATGGCGTTAGTATAGCGGAAGAAAGAACTACCTACGGGGAATGACAGAGGGCAGTACCGGGTCGAAGATTCGTGAATATTCTCCTGAAATCTAGAAGGACGTTCTAGAAGGGTCCCGAACCATCTGGAAGTTTCGCGCCAGGTATAAATAACGCGTCGGATTGGCCAGGAGGTAGTCAGTCGATACGAGTTGGATAGTGCGGATCGCGAGTGAATTAGTACGTGTAATATAAATATCGGTGCAAATAAATCGTTTACATAAATAAAGACATTAGTGGTTAAGTGATTTAATTAATAAGCATTTTTAATAGATTTTAAATACCGTAATTGTGTTAATAGAATAAGTGAATTTAAATATATCGCCTGGGTGTTTTTCTAAACCCCGACAACGTTTTAAAACTAAAAAATAGAAAAACGTTACAATATAAAGTTAGAGGTACAGTGGCCACTAAGGTTCGCTCTGGACGACAGCGAAAAAAAAAGTGATAGATATGATAAATTAATTCTTCGTCAGTGCAAAAGAAATCCATGGACAACTGCTCAAGAAATAAAAACTTCTTTAAATACCGCTGTGAGCACAGGCACCATACGAAGACGTCTAGTGGAGGGTGGACTACATAGCCCACGACCTCAGCATACTGCTAGGGTCGTTAAGGGAGTGGTTAACTGAGCAAGGAGTTAGTGTTATTTCTTGGCATCAAATTGATCTGCAAATTCTGCACAATTTGATAGAATATATGCCTCGATGGTGCGCAGTTGTTATCAAAAACAAGGGGTATACCATAAAATATTAATATTTATATAAATAAGTTTAGAATTGCTTTTTGGTTGGAAAGAAATATACAGGGTGTATCAAATAAAAAAGTAAATTTCGCTTGTGTGTTAACTACACGACATATAAAGCACAAACCCACCGAAACCGGATTTCATCATTAAAGAATAAAAAAAGTAAAATTTAGAGCCAAAAATTCTTTAGTCCGGACCTGACGCAAGCAAACGTCATAAAGCACCCGCTAAACGTGGTATTATGTATAAATACATTGCACTCATTTAGTATTATTCTTAATGGTATGCCGTAAGTTCATTTAACGTCATTCTGAATAAATAAGGGCCCTTGTAAAAATAGCAAAACTGAGGCATTTTAAATTTCTTCTTTTTATAAAATAAACATTTCTTATTTGTTAAGAGCATTCTACGTAAGTCTACAAAGTATTATTTTTAATATGCTGATAAGACGTTCGAGTTTCACCGGATATGCGACTTCAGTAGTTACGAAAAACGTAAATATTTTTCTTTTGCTTTGTCGAATCGAGAGTTAGTTGTTAATAAACGGTACCACATGAATCTGAGTTATTTCTTTTGGATTTATTTAATCATATAACGCAAAATGAATTGAATCGAATTACACAGAAATAAATGTAGATACAGAAAATTTGCAAACACGCTTTTTACTATATCCCGCGAAATTAAATCTATACATTCCCGCACTTTTGCCGATGCATCAAGCTTCGATTTTCTTTATATGAAATCATGATGGTCCTGAAAAGGATCGTTTTTCCGAGACGGAAAGAACTTAAATAAAATGTTCGAAGTGGCTTGCACTCCAAGCGGCGATCCACCCAAAGTAACAGCGGTAATGGCTGAATGATAGTGGTATGTGAAGGTATACTAGGGACAGCATTTAGATTGGGCACAGGTGCGGCTCTAGCCCACGGCATTTATAAAATATTTTTTTCTCATTAATGCTTACAGATAGACCCCCTGTGCATTAAGACTTTTTGATTGAATATGATTACAGCTGCTACATATTATTATATTTGACTCTATATCTGATACACCCTGTATAGTTGCTTAACTTTAGTCACTTATAAATTCTACGTTAATTACTACAAAAAAAATATATTATTTAAATTAAAGCATATAACATCAAATACGTGTTTTTCTCTTTGTAAGGATACGATCTGTTAAAATTGATATTATAGTAGTGAGATTCCTTTTACTACTTGGCTATTTACAGTAAGCTGACATATTTCGCAGAGTTGCTTAACTTTTGTCCGCTGTACTGTATCTACTAAACATAATCATTTAAAATGTCAAAAGATTGAAATACGTGGACAACACCACACATCGAACCAGTGGCGTGTACACGGGAGGGGTTTTGGGGATTTAACCTCCTCCTCTTCCCTTCCCCTTCCCCATAGATTAATAGGTTGAAACACTGTCCATTACCATATTTTATGTATGTGTCTGCGACGCGACGTGTTTTTAAAACTATAACCCCGCCGCCTCCATAACTAATGTCGATGTACGCCACTGCATCGAACAACACTGTATTAATCTTTCTCTTAATCAAACTCATTACCGCATACAAAATATAATTAAAAAGTCATCTACGTGATCCTCGTTAATTCCTCTTTAAATAAATATTATTTTTCACGCTATCATAACATACTATTAATTACTTTCACCACTTTTCCTAAAAATATAATCGCAAGAGATTCTCGAAATTGCGAGGCGAGTACACTCCAAAACAGCGAAAATGACAAGATTACAATCTAGATTTATATTAAGGATTTCATGCTCACGTTATCTAATGGTATCACCACAAAGGCCCCTCCGCCGGCCACTTCGGTCACGATGGCCAGGAATTTCGGATTCACCGCGCAGAATTGGGAATCGTGGGCATTCTTCGTGACCTTGACGTTGTCGTAGCATTTCTCGCGTTTGAACGGCTCACCATAGACGTGCCTGAACTTCGAGCTCCTTACTCCCCTGAATAAAAACTGCAAACGGCAAAAATTGGTCAACAAAAATCATTTTTTTACGAATTCTTGAATAATATTAAATAAAAAATTAAATCGAGGTTAGTTTCGTTAGTAACAAATGGGGTTAACAGCAACTTAAATGATATTCAAACGACATAATGATTAGTAGTAATATACACACATACAGTTTTTAATAAATAGTTTAGTTTACGACATATAGCAAGTGTTATTTGACCTTTACAATCATAAGACACAACATGCTAAGTGTAATATTATGATTCATCATCGCGCTTTTGCATGTTAAAGATGTCACTTGTACATACATACATTAGTAATAAGTGAATTAATGTAACGCCCATGGTGTGAGAGCTGTAATTTCGTAATTGTATTAATGTAGGTACTAATGTAATCTAAACAGGAGTAATGGGGACTCCTTGTTTAGTCTAATTTAAAATTGGCGTACTCAATTTTTGTAAATTAAATCATCAGAAGTCAGAACATTAACTGAGAAAATATTTCAATTTTGGCGCGTATTTTGAATGTTTTAATTCTGTAAAAACTTAAATTTATTGTATATATACCCGTTATAGAAAGCTGAAATACGAAATAATTACGATTAATTTATGTTGTTGCACAGCATATTGATATCAGTGTGAATGCATTGTGAAAGTAAATAGGATTATCTACAAAAAAATTGTTTATAATGCATGTTTTACTATCTTTTCGTTCCATTTGTGCTGATATTCTATAACAAATATTGACGATGCTATGAATTCAATATTATGAAACATACAAGCAGGGATTGACAGATTGCATATTACGATATTTTTATATTTATTACTTTTCTAATTAGAATACAAATACATATGCTTTACATTACCACAGTGAAAGTATTTAAGTAAATATTCTGAATATAATCGATAAAGACGATAATGAAAGTTGTGTTACTGGTTTTAAAACTGTTTTTTTTTTCTTTAATTTAAGAAGAGTAACAAATTATTATAGCTAGATACTATTTTAATATAATACTATATATAATATATATAATAATACTATAAAGATTATTTTATACAGAGTGTTCCACCGAACTGGGTCATCAAAATTTTTCGAATTTCTAGTAAAATTTTGATTTTGAAACTTGCAGAGTAGTCACGGCCGACTACGATCTATTTAAACAACAACTTTCTTATTTTAAATGGAATGATGCATTTTTTAAGGATCCAATATATTGCTCGCATCATTTTTGATAAGTTTGTATCAATGTTGGTCGACGGGACGATAATTGCAGCCAAACGAAAGATTGACAAAGAAATAGATGAAAGGATGAATAAGGGTGGAAAAATATATAATACGATGAAAAAGACATTCCTAGGAAAAAAAGAGGTCCAAAAGAATGTTAAAGTCGACGTAATAAATAAGATAGCAAGGCCAATGCTGATGCACAGCTGCGAATCCTGGACGCTAACCGAAAAACGTAAATCCAGAATTAATCCATGGCATTAATTAGATTCCTAAGAAAGGTAGAAAATAAAACGAGCAGAGATAGAATCAGGAATGAGGAAATAAGGGAAGAATTGGGAATGATATCAATACGAATGAAAATAGAAGAAGGAGAATTAGCAGAAGGCTAAGATGGTATGGACATATTTGTCGAATGTCAGAAGAAAGAATAACTAAGAAAATTTATGAAACTAAAATACCTGGAAAAAATACGAGAGGAAGACCAAGAAGAACATGAAACGATGAGATAAGCGAAGCATTGACCGAGGGAGAAATGAATTGGCATGAGGCAAGAGAAATGACAAAAGACCGGAAAAAGTGAAGAGAGAAGATAAGGGCAAAAAATTGACTTCAGCTTCGGAATAACCTTATACCTAACGGTAGAAAGGTTTTTAAAGGAATAAAAAAAAGTTTGTATCAATGTTTCCTATTCCTAAAGCTAATCGTTTTTGAGATATTTGTAATTTTCTCAAAATTTTGACGTTTGCTCTATTTCCAATAAAATGAAATATCTCATAGGCTATTTTTAGACATTAAGATATTCTACTGATGTGGATGCAAGTACACACTCATAGGTATTGACTGCGACAGTGGTAACTGCAATATCATATACAGGGTGTTCATAAATTAATGTCCAATATGGATATTTTTAAAGTAATTTTTTTGTTGACACCTGTGTATATTTAATCATTAACTAAGAAAAATGAGCATTTATACATTATTTAAAATGTAATATAAATGTAAATAAATTTTAAATTTCATTTTATTTGTCAGAGAAGTTATTGTCACAAAATTTCGTAACTTTTTTCGCGTGGAACTTGGAAGAATTGAAGGAATTAATGTTTCACCATACAATTACTCGAAAATGAATCGCTTTGACACCAGAAAAAATCAAAGCAGACAGCTGATTAACTTCAGATTCTTACGAGTTGGTAAATATGATATATGTTTACATGATTTTCCATTGCGTGCGTCTGCGCATTTAAATAAAAATTTAATAAAATTTAATTTAAAAATTACATTTTAACAATATACATAGCTATATTTAATTTTTAATTAAGTTTTATTATGTATAAACATGGGCGCCGTTAAATTCATAGGGGGACAAATAAAATATCAAAAAATCATTAATAGCATACTTACTTCTTTATTAGCTTGCAAAAAATAACTATTAGGTAAAAGTAGATTAGGTATAGTGAACCCAAAATGAGAAGTACATATGTCGTCATATCCGTTTTGAGCGCTGGAATCGTCGGAAGAGTCTATTACACTAGCTTTAGGGGTGTTCCTGTCACTTTGACAGAAGTCTTTACAGTAATTTCTATCGTAAAAAAAATCTTCCCCGCCACTAATGACTTTAGTTTCCCTATTCTACGATGACGACATATGTACTTCTCATTTTGGGTTCACTCTACACAATACATAAATATTTAGAACATCAACGTTTTGTAAAATTGTCAAATATTCAAATAAAGTACTTTTAAAAAGAATAATTAATACCAGAACTCGAAGGGAAAAAGGGAAATAGCATGGTATTCGTGGGAAATTTTATTTGTTTTAGCAACGTTGTGATATGCTAAAATAAGACGTATTTACCAGGTACAAATATACAAGCTATGCTCTTCCGAAGTCCCAAATACGCTCAAGGTCGCGTAGCTGCTCCCAACCGCATCATCTGCGTGTGTTCACGTTATTCTATGATATTTTCGTTAAAAATTAAGATTCAATTGTGATTTAAAACACTTTGAATGTATACTCTATTTACATGTGGATTTATTAATTATATTTGTGCATTTCTATTTATTTGGTAATGCGTAATTTGATAAAGTTTTATTACTTCATTAGAATGGTGTGACTATAACAGCTCACTAGTTTATTTTATTGGTAGGACTGGATCCCAACCGCGTCATCAGGAGATGCGCAACATCCATATTTTGCATATTGGCACCATGGTTTTGCGCATTCGTGCGAATTTTGTTTAAAAAAAGGGAAATTTTGATAGTTCTCGTGGGAAATTCTATTCTTAAAGGTTGGAAACACTGCACTAGCGTCTAAACCCTGTATTTAAACTTCTTAATTGTAATTTTTAAGTATTATAGTTTCTAGTTTGTTGATGATTGTGTTCACAAACCAGGCATTAAGTAATAAATGAAAAATCATGTCACTTTCCTCTCTTGAAGCATATTTACCTTCTTTTATTCACTTACTCTTTAACACCCTAACACTCAGTACATCTTATTTTTTGTCAAGTCATTTCTTTAATAAACTAAATTTTTAGCAAAGTATAATTTGTCTCCTATGTACAATTGATTGCTATTTTTTTTCCCTCATTTTGTCAAATCAATCCGAGAACACACTGTATATTCTTTTTCTACTACCTAACACAAATACAATCCAATTCACCTATGTATACGCGTATAAAAAGTACATTTTATGACTTTATTATTGCAATCATGCGTTTATTTCATACGTGATATTTGTAACGAGTAACAAATATTCCTCGATGATAATAATTCCATAGATAGAGATTTGAGGTATTAATTATGGGTAAATATTTAACGTTTGTACACCTACATAATGCATTTACTAATCAGCAATCGATTTGATGATGAAAAAGTTTACTACTGTGACAAAGGAATATCAGGAAATCAGTAGGCCTGGATTAAAAATACATATTAATTCTTTTGTTTTACTTTTTGTGACAGCTATATGCCAAAATTTAAAAAACATAACCTTTCAACCGTTTAATTATTTATTTAATGCTTTTAGTATTACATCATTACGCACACTTTCAAAACTTGTAAACATTTTTTTTTCTTTATAAATAAGAAGCATATAATTATAATTACACAAATTACCATATCATGGGCACCGAGTTTCTATTTATACAGATTAACACAATTACATCATTAACACTACCGTTGCCAATTATCCTAGAAACAATAACTGTTGGGGCATATCCATACGATACATTAAATACCTTTTGGCGGTTAGTCAAGTACGTACTTACGATCAGATACATAAGCACTCATAAATGAATTAGCTATTGCATTCACTTGGACAGGTTACAAGGATACAAAGTTTTTATTCGTGCACAGATGCAGAGGGACATAACAGTTTCTTGTTACATATTGGTACAATAACAAATTATTTTGCAATGCCAGGAATTTTCACGCATTTACGTATTTTCAAATATTCCGTTTTAGATTACTCGTAATGATAAAAATTTAGAATTTAGGTACTTGACGAATGTAAGAGTCTTACGTAATATATTTACAAAAAAAAAAGTTTGTATTAATTCTCAATGTGATAGTAATTTATTTTATAAACATACAGCAAATGTAGCAGTTATTTATCTGAATTTTAAGAAAAAAAAAAAAATGTAAACAATTATTCTATACCGTATGTATAAGCAAATAAAATAATATTTACATAACATAAACCACCCATAATCAGCGCTCCTAAATCGGCAATGACAGCAAATTTTCCTACCAATGAAAGAGATTTTAATGTATTACATTTTGTTGATTACTTTCTACTTGTATCTGCTTGTAATGAAACACCACTTTTAGATATAAGTGCTTTTCTTTAATGAATTAACAATGTTGTTTTATTACACACTCTTGTTACAATTCTATTTTAGATATATCATGTGATTCAAAATGATTGTCGTAAGAAAAAAACTGTTTTCCGGACAAATTTATCTATATTTATTACCAATTTAATGAGCGAAGTTAGCTACATACAAATTTCATACATTAAATGAATTTTCTTGACATTTAGCGACATTGGCGTGCGCGTTGTAGTATCTTTCGATTATTTATCTTCCAATTTTTTTTCAAATCGTTTATATTTACATCTAAATCACGAACAACAGATATTCTGAATACTGTACGAAAATAGGAATTTATCTGTTGGTAATAGCTCAACAAACAAGTAAAAAACAATATTAACATTAAGTGAAATAGTTTATTATATTTTATAATTTCATAGGCTTATCATGCACTTCAGCGCAATGAGCTGTCAGAAGAAAGTTACATTTCCATCCCTATAAAGTTTCTACGGTACAGGAATTATTACCATTAGATCACGATAGGCGATTGGAATATTGGCATTGGTTTAATAACAATTTAAGGGACGATGTCTTGCTAAACAAATCATTTTTTCTCGGATGAAGCCTGGTTTAATTAACAGATTATATCAATTTACAAAACTATTGTATCTGGTCTGCAGGAAATCCACACGAATTTCGAGAAACGCAATTGCATCCCGTAAAAGTTGGAGTTTGGTTAGCTATATCCAGGCAACGAATAATAGGGCAAATTTCTATGAGAAACTGTAACAGCCCAACTTACCAACAGATGTTGGAATTGTTATTGCAGAGTTACAAGAAAATGAGCTTGAAGCAAGTTATTTTCAGCACGATAATGCTCCAGCACATACTGTTCGACAAACCTGCCAATATCTTCATCAATTTTTTGCTGACAGGTTCGTTAGAGCACAAAGATGGCCACCAAGATCGTCTGATCTAACCCCATTAGATTACTTCATGTTCGGTTATCTAAAAAATAGGATCTATACAAACCACATGCATGCCATAGAAGAACTGAGAGATGCAGTTTTGTCACTTAATAATTATACTAATTGTATGTTATAATTTAAAGTAATAAATAAATTTAGCTAAACATCAGTTAGTACTGAATTGTAAAACTCATAATTTAGTAAAGTTAAATTAATTACATTTCATTTTACAAGCAGAAAACACCAATCCATAGTCGCTTATTATAATGCGAAGTACAAATATAGGTTACGTTTTCCCTATATGAACAGATCCGTTTACTTTCTTATGTTCCAACACTGACTTAGTTCAAACCTTCATTACAAACACGCGGCATATACCTACACCCTGTTACTATCTATAGGAGCGGATTTGACAATCTTTTTGAATCTCTGTGTATACTTAACTTTACAGTCTATTCTACGTTCTACTCTGTTATGGTCAGAACATCTATATATTTCGCGCGTCTGTCTCTCTCTCTCTGTGTGTGTGTGTGTGTTCGTGTGTGGCGTCTTTTTGTGTCCAACCCTCAAAAACAAAAAAATCCCTATCTAATTGTTAAAATATACCAACATTACACATAATGTTAATTTTTTTTTGAATTTTCGATTTTGATTTTAATATGTAATGATGATTCATTTAACTACAATGACATCATTGCTTTCTTTTAATAACAATTTGCATATTATTTAATTATCAAAGCATGATGTTATATTTTCCCAGTCTGCACGAAGAAATCTCAAAAAATAGTATCAAAATATAAGTAAAATTAAATAAAACAAGTTTGAAGATATCAATTAATTCAAGTATTTGTTATAGAAATCCAAGAATGATTTTATTATTTCTCCCTCGAAATATACAGTGTAAACCAAAAATAGAGTTTAAAATCGAAAAAAAAGTAAGATATCAAATATAGACATTTTGACAGTGGCGGCTCGTGAATTATGAAAGAGACGGTGGGCACACAATAAAAATGGATAAATAAATTAAATTCGAAAGTGCACTTCCTAATTCTTTCATTAATATACTATAGAATCAAATTGTTTTGGATACATATGGTAGTAATTGTCTTGTTTAGGCCTCAGCATGAGCCCATAATAGACAACGGATTAAAAAACTTAGCAAACAGTGTATAATTCCAAAACCATTTAAATTTTTTGTCGCGGCACCTAAGTTAAGTACCTATACTTATTTTTTAATTGCAAACTTTACTTTTTTTATATATATTTTAGCATTTTGTTTAGTGACAGTAGAAACCGGTTAAGAGCTCACAATGCAATTTTTCAAAATTATAATTTTGATAAGTAAATACGGCATCACACCTATGTAGTGTTGAAAATTAATTCAAATAAATATTATTACTTTACTGTTAATACATGTAAATGTTATAAACTACTCATATCAACTTTAAAAAATAGTTCTTTTGTATAATCTATTATTGTTTACTTTAACGCATAGAGTTAAGGGTAATCCGATTATTAACCAAAACAACCAACCAAAATAAATTTAAATGTTACTAATTACTTATAATGAGTATCCTCCTTTTTTATTGGGGAGTTTAGTCAGGATAAATAAATCAATTAATTCTTCAGTGCATCTTTACAAGTAATACAACATTTGGCAACATTTTCAAGTCCTTTAACATTGTAAAAGACTTTTTTAAATGTTTAAAATGTTATTTGTCTCAACATTGACGATACTTTTAATTCTAAAGTATAATCATAATAGCAGACAAATGTAAAAACTACTTTCGAGAAATTAGAAGAAGCGTTTATCATGATTGTTTAAAGGTAATAATTTATATAAAGATCTGTGTAATCTACCATAAAATTAACTAAAAATTTTAAATTGTTTTAAATAATTCTAATGTTCTTGTCAGTACTTGAAAATGTTCCCAATACAGCAACGAAACGTTGTTGTATTAGTAGTAAAGATGCACTAAAGAATTAATTGATTTATTTATCCCGACTCCTAAATGAAAAAGAAGGATACTGATTATATATTCAAAAGGTCAAAAAAAATATATGTATTACTGATATTTATTTTCAAGTATACTTAATTAGGAAGTTGTAAATTAGTTACGTATTCAGATACTTATGCGATATGTAAAACTATACTGGACTTTAAAAAAATAACTTCTGGCGATCTATGGCTAATATTTTACAAAAATACTTCAAGAGATCCTCACTATCAACTCTGGCAAGTTCTGGTTTAATTTAATTTTAATCTAATTTATGGTCAATTTAGACACATGTAAAATAAAACGTTAAAAAAGTTCATTCAGTTCAACAGTGACTTTTTTGAAGAAATAATCTCTACTTATTGTAATGCGTTCTTTGCGAATGACAGCTGTCAGATATTTTATTAAAACAACAAATCTAATTCTGAAATTGAGTCTCCACATCTGTTCATATTTATTATAATTTTTATTAGCGCATTATATTATTTTCAAACTACATTTGATTATGAAAATGGTAATGAAATTAAAATCGTTGTATTACAATACATGTATATAACGCCAGTAATGAAAATAAGGGTATATCTGGGAGTATGAAAGCTTTTCGTGCCAACAGTATTTTAAATGAGAGAGAAGAATAAAAATCGATTATATCATAAAGTGAAAAAAAAAACAATTTTCAGTATTTAAAAAAAATATCACTAACAATGTGAGCAATGTAAGTATAACATGGCAACATGGAGAATATTTACATGAATTATACCACAAAAAGAGAAGTTCAAAGCTTTATCTAACTACCTTTCGGTGAGTGGACATGTTTTCAGCACTCCCCAGCTGAAAAGGGGACGTTTTAATGAGAGAGAAAGCTCTTTTGGGGGACATCGGTACACGGAACACTTTGAAAGCGATCCACTCTCGCAGCCGAACAGGTGCTTTGCACGTGCGTAATCAACCGTTGTTGCCGCAATACTGCGTCCTGCGTCCTCATACATATAAGCGCTACATTACGTAGTACTGTGGTACTGCCGTTCATTATCTTATCTTTTGCGCTGATCGGTAATGGAGTGGCGTTTTTTGGAGAATTAATAGCGATATTAAGGTATTGATTGTCCGGATTAATAAACGACCAATATGGTGAGAATGTTGACGATATAAAATAGGACAAACGCGAACTCGTGTTTTAAAAAGGCACACAAACCAAAAGGAATCGCCAGCTTTTTTTGTAGTACACTTCTCGCAGAAAAATCGGACACCAGCAATCCTGAATTTTAAAATTCTGGGTGTAATGCAGCTTTCAGAATAATATATCACTTATCAAAGCCATAAATCACTTTTTTGTGTGTATATTGCGATCAAATGTAAAGACTAAAATTAAAACAGAAATATAAATATATATAGAGAAAAAGGTTTATACATTAAAAAACACATTGGAATTTCAGTGGCGGTGTTTTTCTTAGAAATAACGAATACGGAAATATTAATGCAAAAAAATACATAACAACTAAAAGGCCTCTTGAGTAGACAGCACTATTTAGAAATACACATATATGTATTTAACTTGTTTGATGTTATGTAGAGATAATTCTCTTTTTAAGAAAACATTTGGCCATGGGACTTTAAAATTATATTGTCTATTACTATATTAATTACTTAGTTTGATTTATGCTCGCAAGTAATGCTTTAGCAACAGACAATATGTCAATCAGCCTCCCGAGTTTTTGAACGATGTGATTTTTACATTGATTAATTACACTATTATTGAGGTATTCATTATTGTTGTTGTTTAGTATTCCTAAATATTTTATTACTACATAATATTTTTCTATGTATTGAAAAATTACCGAAAACAGTTTAAGATTATTTACAAAATTTTTAAAGCAATTAATTTCGCAAAGAAATTATTTATTTTATTAACCCTCGGTTTATTGCATTTTCAAGAAATATATCTTAACTATCGCCTGTGTAATCCAATGTCGTTCTATTTTATTGAAATATAGCTAACACTTTTGTTCTGTAACACAGCTTCAGGCAGTAGCAACGAAAAAGTATTAAATGTAACAAATTCAAAAATAAATATTTTAGCACTAACTGAGATTGTACAGCATACAACAATAGTAATTAATACATCAATAATAATGTAGTCAATAAATCTGTGAAAATCACATCCCAAAACTGAGGAGGCTGACTGACATATTGTCTATTGCTAAACTAATACTCGCGAGCATAAATCGAAGTAACTTATATCAAAGCAGCACTAACAAGTAACATAATATTAAATAATTAAAATCCCATCACACCATGTTTTCTTAAAAAGAATTATCTCTACATAAACATCAAACAAGTTAAATACATATATATTTCTAAATGAAGCCGTCTATTCAAGAGTTCTTTTTGTTGTTAGGTATTTTTTTTCATTGGTATTTCTAAAGGAAACGCCGCCACCGAAACTCTGATTTGTTTATTCTATACATAAACCTTTTTCTCTCTATATATTTATTTTTCTCTTTGAATTTCTAGTCGTTACCTTTGATCGCAGTAATATACATAATTAAGTGATTTATGGCTGTGATAAGTGAATACGTCCTCCGAAAGTTGCATTTACAATCAAGAAATTTTAAAATTCTGAATTGCTAGTGTCCCGATTTTTCCTGTGAGAAGTGTACATAAGTATAGAGTTTGAAATTTGGATTTCGCTTAAAAAATATAAATGCAAGATGGAGGACATGCATTCGTTTCTAACATAAAGTCGTTTTAGTTTTAATATGAAAATTCGTTTCGTCACCAACATTTGCGAGCAAAATGTGACGTCAATGTCTATTATAATCGTTTTGCCATTGGCTGTTGCCTAGCAACGAAGAACCCCTTACCAACATTAGCTCATTGCGCAGGTGCTGACATGTACTCGTTGTGGCAATGCTATGATTTTAATAATCCAATGGTTTCTTGATCGATTATTCATCTCTTAGTGACATAGGTACTTACAACACAAATATCCTTCTTACCACTTTTAATACTTTTCATCTCCAGTGATCTATCTAATCAATTAAAAATGATATAATTATATTGGATTAGGAATTATTAAGTCAAATATGCCCATCACTAGTGAACAGCCCTTCAATAAATTTAAGGCTAGAATTATTAGAATTAGAAATAAAATGATGCAGATTATTATGATGATATACCTGTTATGAAATTTTTAGTTGTTTAACTGTAATGTTGTAAATTATTTAAGGGTGGACTAAGATTGATCGGAGGAATAGATTTTTCATTTCCGAAGGTTTCTTGAAAAATGAAAACTACGTGTAATAATGTTTTTAGTTATGAAATTAATATCCATTTAGCGGTAATTAATGAAGAAGCTACAAAGATATGCTACAGTGTAACTGATGCGAGAAAGGAAAAAATCGCATGGCAGTAAACCCATTTTTAAAATAACACTCTTCAGCTGTCTTTTTCTCTTTTCAGCAGTTATACAGTTACGTATCCTGTTGTGATTATAATTGTGATTCCAACAGACGTTCATTTCATAACATAAAACATAATTAAATAATTTTATAGTTATTACCGTTTTATATGCAGCCTTAATGAACATTACGCCGTTTTCAGAGATTATTTTAAACATACGCATATGAATCAATCATATTCACGTATTACTAAAGGAACTCGTGATTACAACGATACTTTTTTAATAAGTTCCATAAGTAGGACGCGTCGTCAAAGAACTTGTACACAAGAAAGGATACTTAGCAAATTTTAACTGCGACATTTTAAGTTTGTTCTAGCCAATAGGAAGCCAACCTCGGCTCTTGACAGTTCTTGACAGTAATTTTGAAGAAAGTCATTTTGACGTGTTTATAACCTATAAACGATCATCAAGCGAGTACATAACAGCTGTGATAAAGGAACATGTCAACCGGATAGCTAGCAAATTTTGAACGTGCGCGACCAGTTGCCATTTTTTTTAATTCCTTCTAGCCAATAGCAATCAATAAGCGAACTGAAGGTTACGAATTTTCTCCCCTCAAATCAAAGGTGCCGGCCCTGTTTATTCTTGTTGAGATGTTGCTTGACGTCGTCAAGGAAATGCCTATACTAAAGGTTGACATTTTTAATATTGCCAAAAACTGGTTTTACTGTAAGAAAATGCTTCCTTTTGTATTACGTAAAATAATCTGTTCAAATACCATGTAATTAATAGCGACAATTTCACCCAAACTTCCTGCGTAGCGAGACAGTGTTGCCAACTTGGTGGATTTTCTCTTAAATTTCTTAAGGGATCTTTTTAGTTACTATATTTGTTAAAATCGAGTTTTGTATATGAATAGCAAATTTCCCCCATTTTTTTTCACAAATAAAGTAATATATATTTTTTTAATTTTTATAATTTTTCAATACACAGCACACCCTGAAACTAGGAACTTATGAATCTCAAATAGCCAATTTTAAATTTCCCACAATTATTTTCAGTAATTTCAATGTTCAAACATAATATGGCCTACTATTTCGTATATACTACATCCTATAGTAATTTTAATACTTTTACGTTGAATTCACTAAAAATAATGGCAGGGAATTCAAATTTGGTTACTAAGGAGATTTGCTGTCCTGATTGAAATACTTGTCAGTCAACAACTCATCTCTGTCGCTATATGCAGCACGTATTCGTGGAATTATCTATAAATTCAAAGCTCTTATGGTACTAAATACTATATAGAAAATAATTATTAACGTGTGCCTTTTTAAATTTCAGTGTGGGTGTTAGTAATATGTCCTTATTTATCGTATTGTGAACAGATTTTAAGAAAACTACATAAAATCCGGCAAAGTTAAGAGTTAGGTTATGTTTATAATGTTTCTATCATGTTGAATATTTATAGGTTTTGAAAGTTATAAGTTTGAGAGTTATTAACAGTAATTCGAATGAAGTTTATGCAATTTATAAATATATCCCACATAGCCAAATTTAAATTGCTCGCGATTATTCTTAGTAACTTCAACATTAAAACATAAAATTACCTATCATTTTGTATTACATTACTAGTTATTTTAATGCGTTTACGTTGAAGTCACTAAAAATAGTGGCGGGAAATTTAAATTTGGCTATTAGGGTATACAATCACACCGTTTTAAGAATTAAACATTTCTAGTTACCACAATTTATTTTGCAAGTTAGCATTACCAAAAATACGGATGATTTTTCTAAACACGCTATAAAACAGTCTTTATTAATAAAAGGAGTCCTATATATATTGAATTATTTTCGAAACAATAACGTTTTCACCGCATTTTAATTGTAACTTAACCATATAAGTATAACTAATATAATGACTGAGGTAACATTAATTTTATAATATCTACTCCACAGTTGAACACCCATCCCAATTCTTAAAACAAAGCCTTAAATGAATTCATTAGTGACAATTTATATGACAGAAGCATCAAGACTCTCGTTGTTGCGTAAAACATACGTAATTCAGATGTTACATCTTTCTCTCCTTTTTGCCTTCTTTACTCACAACAATAAGAACATCTGCTCCGTCAAACCGCTTTTGTTAAAAGGAAACGACGTGCTCCACCAATAGTTTTTTTTTTCTGTTGCAACTTGCAACTCTTGTATAACATATTATAATATAACTGTTTATATGCTGCAAATGCGTCCGTGAGAACTTACACATTGTTCGGAGCAAGTTAAAACGGAAAGAGGTGGCATGTTTATTAGATGATATGAAAGATGTATTAAGTGTAAATACTAAATATCATTAGAAGAATGTTATTCTGATGTTAAATTGCTTTTACTTCAGGACTTTACAGGTGAATTTTTATGGATAATTTTGATTACCTAACTGCAATTATTTATACTTTTTAAAACTGCTTGTGAAATAAGATTAAAAAAAAACATAATATAATAAAAATAGATTCATGCATGATAAACACAAATTAACTTGCCTGGGAAAATTTTTATGATTAATCTAATTTTTTCAATCTTACATTTTATTCTTCATACTTCGCTGATCAAAGTAAACGCATTTCGCAGACGTGAATACATTGCTATAATATAGAAAAATAAACGTCGAAATTAGAATTTCAAACAAGATATTGTTTTTATATTTAGTTTATTAATGAAAGTTATTGAAAAAAGAAAACACTTATCACAATAATATCAACAAACCGAGTAATGCTTTCACTTTCAATGAGATTTCAAACTTTTGAAATAGTTGCAAAAATGAGTAATAAATTGATACGCCCTCAATGAAGTGTTCAATAAACCTTCTGACAGATTCCTACAAAGTATATTCGCCACTGATGTTTGCTTAACCATAAATAAATACTCTGGTTTATAACAGTTACATGTTATATACATGCGCAACAACATTTCATGTTATTTACACATAAATATTACTTAAACCGCGTATTTAACAGGAAGGAAACTAGAGTCAGTAACCTCTTTTTTTACAGTATTTTTTTTTATCTTTATGTCCCATCTTTTTGCTGTATATCTAAACATATGCTGTGTTTTCTTCTTTTTTTTCAAACGTCATATTGCAGATATATAAAAAATAAACAATTCAAATACTATATTAAATAAATTCCAAATTGTTGCTGCATAAAAGCAAAATTTAATATTTATTGGTTGCTATACACGCTAAGAGAATAATGAGAATACATATATCTATCTCATGTGAAGGTGTTTTATTAAAACGGTAATCAAAATTTCCTCTAGGTTAAAATTATTCAACTTTATGCTTCAAATATTGCCAAATAATAATTATATGCTTTCTTAATAACGGTAATGTTCAGAATAAATTTACTATTTGCGTAATAACATGCTCGTTTATTAGCTCTTAAAAGTATAATTATTTATCTATTGTATGTTGGTATATGGGCATTCACACAGAAGTAATCGTAACAAAGTTGGTGTTAAAATATAAAAGGAAACAGCTAAAATGTTTTTAAAACGATATAAATAACATATATTTAATCATTTCAATCTACCCACTTTTTTTATTGTATATTGAGGTTATGTATAAATGACACTATTTCCAATAAAAATAATGCAACATAACTAAATAATACCAACAGCAAAAACAGTAAAAGCATGCAAAATGAAGGGGTGTACTAATTTAAATATGTAACGAATTCTACATAGAAGCAGCACATTATTTCGTGACTTACCTGGGAGTACATCATCCAAGCTCAGCTGTGCAGGATCCGCCACAAAAACTACCGGAATAATTCTATCCCAAGTGCATCCGTGTGCAGCTCATGCAATATACAGGATGATACAGGGCACAAAACACAATAGAACAGAACAATAGCAACAGAAGATTCAAAGAAGCACACTCAAGACTGAAAAGATACAATTACAAAATAATAATAATAACGAAAATAAAATGTGAACATAAAAATTAAAATTACATTATCAATTACAAAACGTTCGAATTTTCAAAAGGAAGGAATCAGCATTACCAATCAGCAAATGGTAAAACCCCGCATGACAAGTGACGCCTGTATGGTTAGAAAGGATGTTTAAATTATGTTGAATTCTTACGTTTTGTGATTTGGTTTTAACATATCGCCCCTACCATTATAAGCAGAATACAAAACGATTAATTGATTTTCCTTTTTATGTACTTATAGAAAATGGGTAAAAACCGATAAGCCTTTCTCTTGTTATTGCCTTAGATTGCTTTAATGTGTAATATTACCGATAAGAATGGAGTAAATAAGTAAGTATGCAGCTAATTGTAAGCGGTGGAAAAGTTCAATTGTGCACTTTCTATTTAAATTGGAATGAATAAAATTTCATTTGTTTAGATGTGCAAGTGTATAGCTGTAGTATACTTAAGAAACTAACACTATACAGGGTGCCGCAAGACGAATGTTAGCGATCTATATATGGAAAACTATTCACCAAAAAAAATTGAAAATTTTAGTATATACTAATATGGATTTGGCAATCGAGCAAAATATGCAACAAGTCTCTGCGTTATATAAAATATATAGGGTGTTGCATTTAAAATAAGAAAATTAATGTCACACCCTGTATAACCGAGACTTGTGCATATTTTGCTCGATTAAGCCAAATCCATATTTGTCTACACTAAAATTTTCAAATTTTTCTGGTAAATAGTTTTTCATATATAGATCGCTGACATTCGTTGTGCGACACTCTGTATATATTTATATTAGAGCAGAGGGATGTGGAAATGATTTTTGGTTTGATTCTGTTTCTTATTAAAACGTTTATATATATTTTGAGTAAAAAAAAAAACAGCATAATTGAAATTATAACCTCAAAATTACCACTTTAGATAATTTTTTTTCTATTTGAAGTGTTTTATTTCTATCTGCCTATCTACTATTACGTAAAAAAAATATTTTAATCTAAAAATACAAATCAGCTTCTTGGTAAGTGAAAACAAAGCTAATTTTTCTTGTGTGAAATCACTAGAAGGAAAATCACATGTTGTTGAAGTCATAATACACTTTAATAATACTAATGCTGTAACATAATGATAGTATCAAAAAAAAAAAAAAAAAAAAACATAAAATAGATACAATTCCAACAGTTGCATAATGTACGATCATTTTTCGCTTACAGTTTGTTGCTAGTAGTTTAAATTTACCGTACTTAACATGATGACTTATAATTATGCTTTATAATTAAGAAAGATTCTGCAATCTTTTAAATTTAACTAAACAATAAAATTCGTACAAAATCGTTCAGCGTAAATATCTATAAAATACTTACAGATTCTGCATCATTATCTTCATTATTATCTGCCATGTTTTCGAACTACCTAACAGGAGATATAGCCAATCGAAAGATTGCACCAAACGAAAGGGTTATTTTGCAGTTTTATTTTAACTTATGAACTCATCGACGAAATTTTACACTTGCGGTTGACAAGATGAACAAGCACAGATAAAATAGTACGAATCGCAGGAAAAAATGATAAGATAAAAGGAAACTTACATACACAGAAGTGCATTGTGCTTATTTATTAATAGAGATGCGGATTTTCTGACCGCCTCTATCACCGAAGAGTGATACAAAATGCGGCGCAATACATTCGGTATTGTGCCGTATTCTGTATCACTCTTCGGCGTAGAGGCGGTCTAAAATCTGGGCTCTTTATTAATATTGAAAAAGGAATTTGTTTTGCATTAAATTCTAAAAGTACATATTACCAACAATAAAAAAACTAAATCGATAACTTAAATAGTATGAAGTTAGCAATTACCGGATTTATTAATTTTATTTTAGTTCCTACTTTAAATAATTCGTTTTCGAATTTAATACGATTCGAGAGTTACAAAATGGAACATTTTAGTGTACGACAAGGAGCTATACCTACATAACACAGAACTGCAGATCAATCAATTCAAATAAACATTTCTATTAATTCGCAAGCATAGGAGGGATGCTATTTTCGTAAAGGCAAACGCACTAGCATGTTTATAAGAAATCTATATTTATAATACGTGTTCCACGAGAGCATTGTGGTACCCTCTGCGGGATAAAGTAGATGGAAATTGTCGATAATGTAAGCGAGGTAAAATAGCCATCGATTGACCTAATTCAGGGAAATTGCTGGATATTTTACGAAGATATGCGTCCAAAACAATAAACATGATTAAATAATTCTTTAAAATTAGATATTACATAATCGTTTTAAGAAAGTTATAAAACCCGAAATCGTTTAGGCGCGCATTGTGGGAAAGCATAACGAAGGATTACAATGTTTTAAATCGATTAACACTCAAACCAAACAAGCAAATATGCAAAAAAAAATTACACACACGGCATAAAAGTGAAAGTTCTTGCAATTTTTTTTTTTTCACCTGACACATCAACAATGAGATGTTCTTTATTTCCGTTACACTTACAGGAAAGTGTATTTCTCTGCTATCCGTTTGATTTTAATGCGAAAGTTCGAAATCGTATCGATTCCTCATTTATTTCCTCTCTCTTCGATGTTTTACATTCTGTATGAGTATGTGCATCGAAGATTTATACCTGATGGATGTACCTGAAATAGGAACAGCTGCGACGCTAAATCCTTCTTCAGGTATAAAATCTTTGTATTGAAATTTAGTACGAATTTAAGAAGCATACATCGCGAAACCTTGTCCTAGGTTGGTAACGTTGCGTAAAAAATCGATTGGTCTAATAATTTGTTTCCCGTATAAACCAGGGGTGACATAAAATATGTATCCACCGATTGCGTATTAAAGAATCATGCTGTTTTATGCTATAATTCTGAACCCCATGCAATTCAATGCGGATGCGACCCTGATAAACGAATTAAAATGCGAATCACCTATTATTATTGGCATGAAAACAATGATATAAAGTCCTTAAACGGAATGCGCCAATCAAACGCAAACTGTTATTAAACGCGTATATATAATGTAATTATAACCGTAATAACAAGAGCACATAAAGATAAACTAAAAATCAATTTCATTCCGAATCGCGATAGCTGTGCAAACACAGAACTGAAGAGCCCATGATAACGATAATTAAATTCCTGTTTTAAGAGCATCCTTTTTTTTGCAACATCTAAATTATCTCAGGGAAAAACGATCGTACATATGTGTGCAATTCATGCGTGAATTATAGGGAAAATTATGCTATTGTGCACTTTCTCACCGGAAAGGCACCCTACAAGGTACGCGGCGATAAAAACATATAGTTTGTTCGCGTCGCATGAACTATTTGCACCATTATGCACTTTTGCACACAAAAGTTCTAAAAAGTGCATAAAAGTGCAAATAGTTCATGCGACGCGAACAAACTTATAATCGTTATACAACCCCTTGGGAAAACGACAGAATAAAGTGTTCTAATTAATTGAATTGAGAAAGACTTACTCTCCTCGTGGGTTTATTGCAAGATCTATTGTCGATTGACACTAGAACTTTATCGACACTTTTCGCGAGCGAAGAAGTATCTTTAAAACTGTATTCTCTTTCACAAATCATAGCCCCCGCACAGCACAACTCAAGAGTAAATGTATATGACGTATTGGAAACTTCGTTTTTTCAGCGTTTATAAAGCGGCAGTGGTTGTGCCTAGCGTTAAGGATTTTCAGTCAATGACACGCAACCGTTATAATTAATCTATATTCAAGGTATCCCCACCGAAATGTACCTCCATAATTCTACAAAGAAATATTTATCTTGTAATCTCATCTAATTGCTTTATTAAGTAAATTAAAATGATTCCCGGAAAACGTATCTTTAAACACAACATTTTTGCTCCGCTTAGGTTGTCATCCCTGTGGCAATTATTCGATCTGTCATTTTACCTTATTTAAGGTTATGTTTTACCAAAAATTGTGCGCATTCGAATAAATAAGTAAGGTATTAGCAATGGGTGACGCACAAGAACCTTTCAATAAGAAATGGGACCACCTCAGGAAGATATTGGAACGCCCCGGCCCCTTCTGTCACCCGGAATTTGAACCGTCTCCCGAGATTTTAGATTTTCTAATGACGGGTTGCAAAATCCTGGTGATCGGCGCCGGGGGTTTGGGCTGTGAATTGCTGAAGGATTTAGCCCTGATGGGATTCAAACAGATACACGTGATAGACATGGACGTGATAGAATTGTCAAACTTGAATCGGCAGTTTTTAGTTTAGGCACAAAGATATCGGGGCCTCGAAAGCAGAGGTAGCAGCTGCTTTTATCAATAAACGCGTAACCGGCTGCCAAGTGACACCCCACTTTTGCAAGATCCAAGATTACGACGAGAGTTTCTACCGGCAGTTTCACATTATAGTTTGCGGCCTTGATTCTATTGTGGCGAGACGTTGGATCAATGGGATGTTGATTTCCCTGTTGAATTACGAAGACGGTGTCTTAGATCAGAGTAGTGTCATTCCCATAGTCGATGGAGGTAACAATATAGATATAAAGAATTTGAGTGTAAAATCTAAACGTTGTTTATGTTTGGTATTGGTGGAGTAACAATTTGAAATTTTAGGTACAGAAGGCTTTAAAGGAAACGCAAGAGTTATATTACCTGGTTTAAGTGCTTGTATCGATTGTACCCTAGATTTATATCCACCACAAATCAGTTATCCTCTTTGCACGATAGCAAATACTCCACGTTTACCAGAACATTGCATCGAATATGTTAAAGTAATCCAATGGCCAAAAGAAAATCCTTGGGGTGTGCAGTTAGATGGAGACGATCCACAACACATAGGATGGATTTATGAGAAATCCATGGAGAGAGCTTCACAATTTAATATAACAGGATTAACATATAGACTTGTACAGGGTGTTGTGAAAAATATAATTCCTGCAGTTGCATCGACAAATGCTGTTATAGCAGCAGTTTGTGCTACTGAGGTATGTATAAAATTTCATTTTAGTATTATATATTTAAAAAAAAAAGTGGGATATGTATGTACCAGATGTTCCAATTTGATTTATAGATACTTTTTAATCAAATCCAAAGTGTAGTGTTTTCTGTTCATTTACAATTATTTAACCTTCATTGTCATTTATATATCTTCCGATTTTCCCGGTAATATTAATTTGAAAATTTTAAATGAAACAGTCTGCATACACAAATGAAATTAAAAATTACAATTTATAAGATTAAGAGATACAACCTAAACAAGTTAAAAACAAATATATTATTGTTCCTAACTTGTTTAAGTTTTATCTTGTAACATAGTAAATTTTTATATTTTGAATTTTATTCATGCATGGAATTTCATATTTCTTTCATTTTCAATATTTTGCATGTTTTGTATCCTATTTATATCTGTTTATTCATTTTCATTCAGTTTCATTTACTTTTAGTTCTTGATCGGCAATATCTTAAGTCTTTTTATTTATTCTTATCTTTATTAAATATGTTTTTGTAGATTGATAAAGATAGGAAAAATGTCGAAATCCTCCAAAAAAAAAAAAAATAATGCCAAACTATTCAGATTAATTTCAGTTTCATTTAGGTGTTCAAACTTGCAACAAGCTGTTGCGTGCCGATGAATAATTACATGGTTTTTAACGATGTCGATGGCATATACACCTATACTTACGAAGCAGAAAAGAAAGAGAATTGCCTCGCCTGCTCTCAAATTCCGTACACGATCCCGATAAAGGATCCGGCGCAATACAAACTAAAGGACCTGATAGAAATGCTCTGCGAGAGCGCGTCATTCCAAATGAAGAATCCCGGCTTAACGACGGTTATCGATGGTAAAAATAAGACCTTATACATGTCCACCATTAAGAGCATCGAGGAGAGGACGAAGGAGAATTTGAGTAAGAGTTTAATCGACTTGGGATTGACCGATAACTCGGAAGTGATGGTGGCCGATTTGACTTCTCCCAGCACTATGGTCTTGAAGCTGAAATATTTGGTGAACGATGTGGAGATGCAGTAACGTTCGATTAGTTGAATTTAATTTATGATTTTCTCTTTTTGTTAAATATTATATACTATTTGTGTTTGTAAATATATTTTCTTAATTAATTGATTTATATACGAAGGAAATAAAGTAAATTATACCTTGAGTTGTTCATAAGAAAAAAAGTAGCAAACAAAATAAACCAATCAGATTTTCATTACTATACTAAACAAATTCGCAATTAAATTTTTATTTTTTAAGCGAGGAAGCAACATATCAATCCAAAACAATAAAAAACCATATAGAAGTTGAAATATTAGCATATATAAAGAGATGTTTCATAAAAAAAAAGTTTAAAAATCTGGAACACCACGCTTCGTCATAGTAATAGTTTCATGGAGCAATAATAGAAGATTATATCTGCATATAATGTCATTTTTGACGGGTAAACAATAAATAACACGTTATGGGTAGCTTATAACGGATTCGGGGAATGTAACACCAGAGTCACCCAATATTAATATCAAAAGGGTCAGTTCTTCAGGCCTTTATCTTTTTCGCAAATGCTTTATGAACGTGGCGCAAGATAATTTATGTTAATTACACTCAATAGCGATATACAGGAACAGATTAGATGCGAAAATTAAGCGGGTAAAATCGAAGTTCGCTTCGCATTATGTGTTCAGTGTAATTTTAAATTATGATGAAATTGTGTGTCAACTTTGTGAGAAATTTGTGTGGGAAAATATAAGGAGATAACGAATTCAGAAAAAATTAAAAAAAAAAATATTTGAAACAATTGTTAAAAAAACTGGAAAAGTAAGAAAAGGGGCAAAAAGTATAAAAACGATATAAAAAGGACTGGAATTAAAAAATAAAATGTTAGAGGTATATACAGTCTGGGCACAAAATATTTAAAAACATGAAAAAAACAAACAAATGTAAAAAGAAGATAAAAAGATATTAGGAGAAAATGTTTTCGAAAAATTAATAAAAAAATATAAAAATAAAGATTCAAAAAAGTAAAAAAAATGAAAAAAAAGTTAAAAAGGTAACAAAATTAAAAAATCGTTGAATGAAAAATGTTAAAACGATTGCTGGAGTTAGACAAAAATAAAATGTTAAGAGATATTAAGTTTGTAAACAAAATGTTTAAAAATGCGAAAAAAATAAACAAATGTAAACAAGAGGAAAAAAACATTTTCAAAAAATTAATAAACAAGTGAAGAAAAAATAAAGATTGCAAAAACGATAAAAAGTTTGGAAAAAAAAATAAAAATGTTAGAAAGGCAACTAAAAATAAAATTAAAAAATTGTTGAATGAAAAATGTTAAAAAGAGTGCTGGAGTTAAAAAAAATGTTAAGAGATATAAAGTTTGTAAACAAAATGTTTAAAAATGCGAAAAAAAACAAACAATTAAATGTAAAAAAGAGGTAAAAAGAAATTGGAAAACATTTTCAAAAAAGTGAAGAAAATTAAAGATCGTTAGAAACGATAAAAAGTTTGGAAAAAAAATAAAAATGTTAAAAAGGCAACAAAAATAACATTAAAAAATTGTTGAATGAAAGTTATAAAGAGTGCTGGAGTTAAAAAAAAATGTTAAGAGATATAAAGTCTGTAAATAAAATGTTTAAAAATCTGAATAAAACAAACACCTGTAAAATATTGAAAACAAATATTTCAAAAACGAAAACAAGTAAACTGGCAGAAATTTTGTAAGTGGTGTACATCCTAAGGTGGACGAATCGGCTTACTAAGCATATTCTACAAGGACACGTTCTAGAACACCTGACTTTTAGTTTTACAATCAAAGTTGTAAAATTTGGGCGAAAATTCTCGGCTGGAAGAGTGACTTCAAGTTTAGTGGACTTATCTATGGACGCCGGTAGTACGTGATATCCACGTCTATTAAATGTCGTTCCGCAGGTTGAATTGAATATTTATCACGCTTTGAAACACTTTATGTACTATCAGAATTGCAATTCAGTCGCTTGACAGCCAAGTGCTATTTTATACTCACCCCAGAATGATTTCTAACGAGTGTTCATATTTTATATGTAACTATTCCACCTTCACGTCCATTTAAAGATAGTACATAAATATTATTGTTTCACTGCACACATATAAAGAGCTGATCTGCATCAATCGTCATTTGAAGCCAGTTTGACGCGGTAAAATGTTATAAACTGGTTTTATGCGACGAATTTCGAGCAGGAAAATTAGAAATACGAAGTCAAAATACCAAATATTTATTAAACTTATGACTTATACATTATTTTTAGATAATGAATTATTGTTGTATTGATTTTGTCAACCTTTTTTTTTCTCGTTTAAAATCTTTGTTTCAAATGAGTCTAGAATAAAATCAAATATGCAAAATGCCTATCTAGAATTACACGTTTCTGAAACGAAAAAAACATTTACCTAACTTCTGGGTTTTAATTATGTATATTTATAACAATAATAATAAAAAAAAAAAAACTTGAAAATCGTATAAACATGAAAAAAATATTTTTCCAATTTTTTTTCTAACGGAGGCAAATTAATTCCTCCGAAGGTGTATTCTTGCACCAGTTTTCGACTTTTGCGACAGCAGCATCTATGAATCTTCCTAAGTAATTATCGCACCACCAGTTTCGAGAGTAAAGGAGCAAAATCAATGAGAAAATTTAAAATTTCCAAATCGGATTATCAGAATTTGAGGTATAAAAAGAGAATTTTCTTTCGTATTTTTTTTTTTTCTTTGTATATTATAATACAAATTAGAGAGGGGAAAAATGTAAGTGTGGAAAAGTAAAAAGTTTCTTATCTCAACAAAATCAACAGCGGGAGAATTTTATTAGTCGTTCGTCTGGTCGTCTCCCTTCCCCCCCCAACTAAGCAGCCGCCTCAACTTCCATCGGTTGTTCTGCCACACTCTCGGACTTCTTTTTTTTCTTCTTCCCGGCTCTCGGATTGGCTGAGGTGTTCAACAACGATTTGATTTCCTGATCGGTGACTGAGTGCTCCGATTGGTAGAGTTCGGGCTCGAAGGACAGGCCGGTTATCTTGTGTGGACCGTTTGGCATCAGAAGGACGGTGAATTTATAATGGGCAACGTATTCACCTGGAACGCAACATTTCTAACCTAGCAAAATGCTACTTGGAAAATTAAAAATAGGATCATTATTGTCGGGACAATCAGAAAATAGAGAACGTCTTCATCGCGTGAATCAGAAGGATCAATTGGAATTATTTTGTTTTTACATCATCGTTTTTTTTAATGTTCTTAGCAATCGGATGGGATGAAAATATCATAAAATTACCTGGTTTCTCGTAAAGCACTTGGAACGGTTCGATTAATTTATGGTTAACACACTCGACGACACCCATTTTGGTTTTCGTCTCCTCCTCAAAGCTGCGTAGGTTAAAAGGCATGCTCCCGTGTTTAGTTCTAACCTCACTGTAAAATGTACGAGAGGCTTTCAGCTTGAGTTGGTATATCTCGTCCGTTTTCTTGTAAATCGATACTCTGGTATTAGCTTCCTTTCCTATAAAATGTTTATGTAGTAAAAAATATATATTTTTTATTTAATACAGGATCTTCAGTTTACTTTATTTCTCTATCGTATTAAAGGGTATAATATTTCAGATTTATCGGTCAATCCTTGTTTTTTCTTGGACTATAAAGTTTTTAAATATAAAAGCAGTGATATATTGGAATTACGTAAAGAATATGTAAATATTTAAAGTTCATATATTATTTAAACAATTATTTTTTACAATAAATGATTCCAAAATATATGTTATGATTACTAATACTAAAGTTGGGGAAAAATTCATTTATAAAAAAAAAAACAACTCTTTTTTTAAGTGGATAATTCACGGGGTATTTGGGCCGCTAATTAGGAATATAACACTAAGAGCCAAGTAGCATCAATATGGCAAGGAAGCATTAAAAAAACAGAGTAACTCAAGAGATTTTTGATAACTATTGAAAAAAATGATTTCGAAACAAATTATTGTTTAAAAATTGTAAAAAAAGCAAAAAAAAAAACCTAAAAAGATTTAGAAGAAAAAAAAACAAAAAAAATGAAAAACCAAAGAAATGTCAAGGCGTAAAAAAAGAAATAATAAATGCTACAAAGAGGTGAAAAAATAGAAGAAAATAGAAACTGTGAATAAAGTCAGGAAAAGCCCAAAAAAAGTTTAAAAAAACTAAAAGAAATAAAAAGATTGGATAAAATATTAAAAAAAAAATTGAAGAAAGATGTTGATGAGTGAGAAAATGACAAATTAATGCATTTCTGCTTTTAACTATAATAATTCTTAATTTGTCATATTAAAAACTGTTAGAAAAGTCAAAGAACGTTAAAAAGCCGTACAAATTTAAAGAAAATGTTTAGGAAGCTAAAAAATGAAGAGGTAAAAATATGAAAAAAAGAAGCCGCCAAAAACAAGGTTAAAACTTAAAAAAAAAAATAAACAAATGTAATAGAGGGATAGAAAATGTAGACTACAATTAAACACTTTACAGCAAGAAATATAATAGATAACGTGGTACAAATCGTAAAAACAAATTATTCAATACTTCAAAGCAATTTTATTTTTAAATTATTTACCACTTTAAATAATTCGACTTTAAAGAAAATATTTACGTTTTGGTATTAGTTTGTAGGCTTTTTAAAAGCATATTTTTCTATTCATAGCATTTGTTACTGCAAATGGGTGGCAGTTAAGAATTATTTGCACCTTATGGTATGTGTGCCAGCCTACTATCATTTTTTCAGAAAACTCTTTTCTAGTATTCATAGTATTAAAATATTTTGATAACATGTATTTTAGATGAGACATCAGACACATAAATTAAAATAAAATTAAAACAATTAATATAAAAAAATACCTGGAAAAATCGCAGTAGGTTGACAGGTACCATAAAGTATAAATTAATAATTTTTAATTAACTTCCACCCATTCTCAGTACCAATAGTGAATAGAAACATGTGTTTTCAAAAATAAGTAAGGAGACAAAAATTAAAATAGAAACCAGTTAAAAGAAAAGACAGGAAATAATGTAATCAAACTAAATAGTTTATTTTTATTCTGAACAATTCCAATGACCATTTAAAGGTAAAATATAGAAACCAAATATTTACTTACTCTTTGTATAACTGCAATAGCATAGCTTTTAGACCCAAAAAAGCTCTTTACCAATTAGAAAAAGTATGTTAGACATCCCGTAAACTTAAATAATTTAAGACATTATTGTTTTGGTTCATCTTGTTTTGCATACCAATAAAAAATATATAAGAAAAGTTATAAACACTTCAGATTTTTTTTTGCAAACTTTAAGGTCGATGCTGTTCGATTTAAAATAAATAGTATACTTTTTCAATACATCATAGAAAGCAACAAAATTGAGGTGTTCTACATTAAAAATTCTAAACTTGGAAAATAACCACCCCTTTAATATATACATATTGTTTTTTCTTTTTTAAGAAATATAAAATACTATTTAGCAATTTGAATTACCATAAAATCCATAGTTTTGTTTATGTGTCCAAATAATTGCACTTACCAACACCTTCTCCTGTACTAACCAAGACGTCCATAGCGTACACTTCGTGTTTGTCGAATTCAAACTTTTCGTGTTCCTTCTTTTGCGCATCGTTCGGATTTTGGATGATGGTCTTCTCGCCGTCGATCTTGAACTGTTTCAACTGGTGACTCAGCATCCCCTCAACGGGTTTGCACTTGTACGCCTCGGCGATTTTTTGCACGGCATCGGTTATTGCGTAAGTCTCATTGCCCGGCTTTAATAGTCGCAAGGCTGCTTGCGAAGCGAAATGTGCAGCTAATATACAATCGGCTTTCCTACCTTGTACTTTATTTTCACTAGAAGCACCGATTACTATGGTGTGCGCCACTACAGCTATGAAACCGTCTATGTGTGCTCCAAGATCGCTGTAATAAGAAACGGAATTTAATGAATGCGATTAGTAAAGCAACTTGTCGAGATATTATCGAGAATTACTGTATTCCGCGCTGGAACTATGTCCTACGGACGTTTCGTCCACAAGAGGCATCTTCAGGGTTGCTGCTGTTATTGACCTAAAGCCCTGAAGATACCCGTTGTGATGGATGAAACGTCGGCCAGAAGAAAATCCAGGACGCGGTCCTACATGTTAGTTTACCAAGCATTAATTTCTATTTTAGCATGACATTCGTTCTAGTAAATAAAAACGAGGAAAATCTGCAGGTAATAAGTATATGTACGGCGAAATAACAAAAAGTTAAAGTCATATCCAATTGAGGTAAGAAATTAACAGATTTAAGGTGTTAATAATATAGGTAATTTGAAATTTTGGATCGAAAAATGGTATTAAAGCTGATAAAATCACGGGATTCATCTTGTATTGCCAGAAAATTTCCTGGTAAGAGAAAGTGTTTTTACGTGAATAGATCTTTATTAAAACTAGTCGAATCGTGAAGCTTGTCAAACAAATGAAATGTAAATGAAATTAAAGATACATTTATGAAAATCTACATATCTACTGAACATATATCTAAATTTGGCGATTTTCAAAATATTGACGATTAAAAATTAATATTTTTAAACATTTAACTGCTTTTTTAAACTGTTAAAAATTAAATTCGTTAAAGTTTTCAAAAAAAAAAAAATAAAAAAATGAGCGTCAATATTTAAAAAAATGTTTAGTTCAGATATGTATAGTTTGTAACAAAAAAAAGATGGATATTTATTTCTTTTCTTTTTAAATGCCGAAGTCTCAACTCGAAAAAATTGATAATATTGGCGTTAAAACAGCTAAATGCAAGTTCAACATGATATATTTTCTATACAGAATTGCAAATATACTCATGAATAACTTTCAAGGTCACTTTTCAGCACAAATTTTTTTTTTGTACATACGACGCGAAAGACAAAAAAAACTTTTTCTTATTTAAATTTGTATTGTTTAAACAGTTAGCGTAATGAATCAGCCAAAGGAATGTTTTTCATTTTTAGTGTTATTGTTACACCTTCAGCTATTTTTATTTAATGAGGAAAATGAATGCAATCTTTTTATGCTCAAAACCTAGCACGTAACAGCGAATAATGTACCGAATCATGTTTGAAAATAGAATATGTTCTATTTAAAAATTTACATATGTAAACATGTATACATGTTTATGACATTTCATATAAAAAAAAACTATAAAATTTTATACAGAATGATGTATCAGTTTATATAAATTAGTTTATAGAATGTCCAGGTCAAAATGAGAGCATATTTATATACTCTCTCTTGTTGTTAAACCTTCCAGAGAAGATTTATAGTATTTAGATTTAACCATATTTAACCCGTAATACCTCAAACATCATTTATGAAGATTGACAGCACTATATATGAACATAACCTAATACACATACCTAAATGACAAGTGACAAATGACAGTTTTATTAGTTAGGTCAGTATAAATTTTGGAGAAAAAATGGCTACACATTGACAGACAGCAAAGGATGCATTTACATGAGTTTGAAAAGACAAGCAGAGAATTTTCTACTTAAAATAATATTTTCAATGAATCATGTTTTTTATTTTAACATTATTGAATTTGGGATACACTCATAGGCGCCATTTAATTCATCTTACCATTTTACACAATATAAATGTTTTAAAGATTTATAAAACCAATGAGGCTGTATTTTGCAATTTAATACATAAGCAGTTATATTGTTGATAATATTTTGATATCTTAAATTTGCACCTCTCTGAATTTTGCTTTCGCGCCGCCTATGGCTGCATTTTAATAATGGGAAATAATAATTTCAAGTTTTTTTCTTGTGAGTGGCAGCATAAGAATTTACAAAAATTACCCACAAGACAGAAATTGAGCGCAAAACAAAATTTCAAGTTATTGAAGCTAAAGCGATGAATTTATCAAATGCATAATAGAAACAAGCAACACACAATCAAACATTAACTAATTCGTAAAATAGATTTAATATCTCTACATACACTTTACATAAATCTTCATCCTTTAATGTGTAATCGGGTTCGCTAGGCACTGGGGAGAAGTGGCATATACAATTATTAACGGAAACACATGTGGGGAATGCAATGCCCTTTTTGAGTTCCTTTTCTTTCTTAAACACTTTGCTCGTCTCCTCCGTCAGCAATTTATCGCCAAATTCGCAGATTTCCCTAACAGAAGCGCCGGCCACGCATTTGTCTATCACTTGCTTCAGGACTCCTGTAAACAAGCATGTTAACATCCAGAATTTCCGCGCTTATTCGTTTGAGGTAGGTTCTATTTTTGCCAACAATTTTAAAATCTCTCGACCACCTACACATTTACAAAGTGCGAATAAATTCTACGACCACATGGTGTCGTCGAAGGTTGTGCATATAGGAAAAACCATATGGCCCTGGGCTGTATTTTGGTCGATATCCGTGCGGTATAGGAGGATGTATGGGTAACGTACGGAAATATTAAAGCTAACATTAACAGAAACTCACTATTAACGATTTCCCCGGCCATTTTATACTTGGTAACCACCAAATCTTCGGCGATGGTTTTCTCCACAACATCTTTATCGTCCGCCATGTCGACAACGTTTTCATCACGTGACCTATTTATTGCAAGTGGCGCGAGAAGTAATCCAAACAAAAGTCCCTAACGTTTAACTTTTTAATTTCTATCCTAGTTTACTCAACAATGTTTATTAACGTTATAATTTCACAATTGCTAACGTGTATAACAGTAATAGTACCATTCATTATTTATATAAGTTCTATTAGGTAATATTAGTTTTTCTATTAGTAATAGTTATAGTAATTTATAATCTAGGAGTTGGCATTGTTGCATATATTATTATGAGTTTTTTTCGCAGTGTAGTTTGCAGATTTCAAAAATCCAAAGAACTTTACTGGTTCGTAATGTTACAATGTATCCTACCATTAATCTCTAAACATGCTCAAATAGTTTTCAGATTGTTTTAGAAAAAAGACAATAATGTAACCTAGAAAAAAAATTCTTTTATCCCCCGAATTTAACCGTTTGAAACATAGCTAATTCTTGCATGATCAAACCTAATATAATGTAGATTGCAGAAAATAACTTTGATAATTTATTTCAGGACAAAATGAAAAAAAGATATACAAGTTGAATGGAACTCAAAACGAATTTGAATTACGAAAATTCTAGAGAATCAAAGTTCCCGAAAAGCACTCCATTTCTTAATTTTGAACAGGGAACAAAATCATGGAAAGGATAGAAATTGGTTTTTTAGAAGTTGACCAGAGATGGCGTATATTTGGTAAGTTGGCATTACATTTGCATGTAGAATTCTGTTTACTCGTCAACCTGACATGTAGATTTCTACAATACAATTTAGCAGACCAGTGACTTTAGGTACCAACTGCAGATGGCACACACAAGCAAATTTATCAATTTCTGGTTTCAAATATTAAAACTATTTTAATAAATAACACTTTTATTTTCTAAAAATGTACAACACAATAAACTAAATGGCCTAAACATTATTGCTTCACCTCCTTCGACGTTTCTACACTTAACGCTGGTGTGGAACTCGAAAAAGAATCTAAGAATTTCTTTACTTCTTCGTTATTACGTGCTGAATCGATTCCTTTTCTACTCCAGTCCACAACATGAGTTGGTAAGTTCCCGATAAATGTAAAAGTAGCGGTTACACCCTCGTTCCAATAGTGTTTTGTCAGAAAAGAAATCCTATTTGTGCTCGGTAATTCTGGAACCTAATCGCAAATAAGTTCTCACATATCTATATGAATATATGTTTGAATTTACTTCAACAGGGAGTTGTGCTTTTGCCTCTTGAACATAGGGTTTTAGGGTTTCGTTGATTCTTCGGTATAATTTCGTCGTTTCTTTGCTGTCCTTCCAAACACCTTGATCAGCTATGTAATAAACCGAACCGCCGGCTAACCCAACTTTGACAGCAAATCTAGAAAATTGCATTCTTAAAACTATATATATTTTACCTTATGTAAGTGATCACAATATATTCCGCAAATTAGATTTCAAAACCTTCAACCAAAGTAGCGTTTTAGCAACAGACATTGCCAGAAAATTTATTTCATTTCACCCCTTTGACAGTCGATTCAAATTCATATTTTTTGGCATTGATTTTTCTTTTATTTTGGAGCTGCGCCTACTTTCTTTAAAACAATTGGATTTGATTTTACTCACCGAATTAATTTGTACATTGCGATTTATTTTGATTTATCTTTGACGGGTCGGTCAAATTTCAACATGTGTGAAGTTGGTAAGAATTACGTACTTGGTTGCATAATAAAAATGCCGGCATTACGTACCGGACAAAAAAAAATATTAAAATAAAGTAATTAAATTATTTAATTTTATCGCAGATCCATTGTTTAAAACAAATAATAAGTATAAGTTATTACCCAGTCAGAAAATGTTCTTTACGATATACCAACGGATTGGAACCTGCAAATTAGGCTTTACCCAGTAAACCAAATTCAAATTTCCCGCAAATATTTTTAGTTGAGGTAACCGCTCTCTCGTACCGCTCTGTCCTTTTCTACCTAATGAAAATACAGTATGAAGTTATCTTTTTTTACACAATAGTAAAATTGATGTAGAGGTGCAAATTTAAGATATCAAAAAATCATTAACAATATAGCTGCTTATGTATTAAATTGCAAAATGCGTCTTATTGGTTTTATAAATCTTTAAAACATTTATATTGTGTAAAATGGTAAGATAAATTAAGTTGCGCCCATGAGTGTATCTCAAATTCAATAATTTTAAAATAAAAAATATTATTTTAAGTAGAAAATTCTCTGCTTATTCTTTCAAACTCAAATGCATCCTTTTCTGTCTGTCAATGTTTAGCAATTTTTTCTCCAAAATTTATACTGACCTAATTAATAAAACTGTCATTTGTCACTTGTCATTTAGGAATGTATATTAGGTTATGTTCATATATAGTGCTGTCAATCTTCATAAATAATGTTTGAGGTGTTAGGGGTTAGATGTGGTTAAATCTAAATACTATGAATCTTTACTGGAAGGTTTAACAATAATGTATACAAATAGTCAAAATGAGAGTGTATAAATAAGCTCTCATTTTGACTTGGGCAATCTATAAATCAATTTATATAAACTGATACATCATTCTGTATAAAATTTTATAGTTTTTATATGAAATGTACATAAAACATGTATAAATTTTTACATACTGCTGTGTAGGTACTGATGGTACAAAAGAAAATGCAAAATGAATTAATTAAAAATGAAAAATTAAATTAGCTAGCTCAATGGATAAAATCTTAAAGGGCGCAAAAGAACAATTAAACTCAGGGTTACTCTCGCAAATTAAAACTAATCACGAAAAGTAAAAAGTGGGTGAAAGAAAACTGACTTTCTTTATTACTCCAAAAATTGAAAAGGTTTAATCAAAAATAAAGGAACATAATTTAAAATGACGTTAATAACCATCAATAATTTTTATAATAAAAAAAAAACCTTAATAACAATTAAAAATTTCTTATAAAAAAAAGAAAAAAAAATGTTAATTACAATTATGCAGAAAACAAAAACTCTGGACTGAGAGTTCTGGCTTATAAATCCTTTAACAAAGCAAAAAGGTAAAATAGTTCAGGAAGATAGTCCTTTTATATCAATCAATCCACGTGGTGTCAAAATTAAAACAAACTAAATTAACCGTGGACAATTCAAGTAATTTAACATAAATGAAAACCAAATTACAAGCACAAAGCTTCTATTCACCCAACCCGACGTGATTAAAGAATAATTACAAAACAGCAAAACTAAAAAACGAAAAATTAAACTCTTTTAACTAAATATATCTTCCAGAACTAAAATAATAAATGATCCTATATCTAATTTGTGTACACAAGAATATAATACCAATTATTATATAGCGAGTTCCTTGATGGATGAAATAAATCAAAAGAAACGAAACAAATCTTTAAATATAAATGAAATACCAAAATGGCAGCTAACAATATAAATTTACGTCTACTTACACGGCATTTTGTCAAGGAACTGGCCTCACAGGGTTAAAACAGTCGTATACATATAAAAATCCTGCTCACGCGCTACGTGCAGCGCAACCGCATCAAAAATCAGTCCGCCAACGGACAAAATCACAAAACATAACAATATAAACAATACAAGTGAACGCAATATGTACAACTGAATGAAATTAATTTAAACAAACTGAACAATTAAATAAATAAATTAAACAATCAAATCAATAACTAACTCTTATACAAAATAAAATAATTTGACATTTCTCGCAACATTGATAAAGGCAAATCAGAACACTGAAATTACGAAAACCGGGGTGCCATGCCACAGCAATACGTAAATTTTTACCGCGCGATTGAAAAGTTAAAAAATCTTAAAAATACTTTTTCACATGAATGCATAACCTCAAAATGTTTGATGATGCTACAAATATTAAAACTTAAAAAAGAATAAACAAGCAAAAAAAACACCAAACCTCCCTCTATATAAAACAAATCCTCCAATAAACCCTGTATATTTCAACCGAATTTTCACGCGACATAAAATCTCCCAAACCTTCATCAATTCCGAGACACCGACCGCCACGGAAATAATTCACGCCCGGCCGTTACAGTTAAGTAACACGTTAAGTCCGTCTCTCTAACCGGTATATAGCGCCGCTGTCGTTCGCTTCCGGGAATCCGGAACTTCTTTCGCCGTACGCGTTCGCGTTTCAACAAGCGGGCGGCGAGAACTTTAAAACACCGACGTGGAAACGACCCGTGGAAGAAGTTTGAGACGCGTCCCGACACTTGAAAACCCACTCGCGACTCGCAGTACGAATTTAGTGCCGCCAGTAAAATTTAACGGCTTCCATATCGAGTGCATTAAGGGGCCCTGGGTTCGTCTCTCTATCTATCCCGTTATTGCTCCGGACTCCGGATGACTTTACGTTCGTCCGATTTTTATCGTACACCCGTACTATATATGTATATAGTACCGGTTCGTCGCTTTTTATTGCTTATTCCGCTCGACGGGGGTTATTTTACAATTACCGCGGAAGTTCCGGTATATATCCGTGTGTCTGTGTATAGACAGGTGCCACAAATTATTACACTTTATTCAATTTTTGGGATTTATATCCAGGGGCAGTGGGGGAGTCGTTAAAATACGTTTATTTTTCTTACCGCCAATTTTCCCTTGTACGAATAGAAATAAATTCAGAGTTCTGCTAAAGGATATAAACTTTTCTTTATTGGGTTCGTAATTTGTCATTTAAAATGTCGCAGGTTTTTATTGAATTGCCTAGACGAACTTTACAAAATTATATGTGTTCGGTATATTGTCAAAATTAAATTTCGTGTGTAAAATCAGTTTCTAAACATAAAATAAAAAATACATTTTTGTCCGATCGGACTTCGTTTCGGAAATAGGCAGTTTGAAAAAAATATTTATTTTGTTAATCACGAAATTACAATAAATTAATAGACATTGTATTCATTGTTTATTTATCCGATGTATATTCATAAATACATATGTCTGGTTCACGTTGAGAAGGAAGTATTACTCTTATGGAGATAGTAACCGACGATGCCAAATCTATTTAAGTACTTAATTTTTCATATGTTGTCGCGCTGAACAACTTGACGAATCTCATGTTGGCGCTTATAAATGTCAATCCTGTGAATTTTGTTTGTATTTATTGGTTATGTCCCACTGTGTTCCATTAGTATGAAAAGGGATAGAATAATGTTGCTTGTATTAATATTTATTTCACATGGAAATACACAACACAAATAAGGTGTTCTGTTTCCTGTTCTTGTGTTTTTTCAGGGAAACGTACATAGATGTATAATTATGTCATAATAAATTTACAAATATTTACGGAGGTATGCTTACAACAAACTAAAATCATTTCTATAGCCATAAGTTATGATTAACTTATATCGGATGACCAATATGGAGATAATGATGAGATCGATGTTAAATTAGTAATATACTCTTTGGGTTCATGGTCTAATTTCCACATGACTTCTTCAACTAAAATGAATAAACTTAAAACCACCATGTGTTAAATGTTGTATAATTATTGTATCTTTGATAACATGTTTAGTGAAGTTTTTCCAATTCTTGGTAGAAACAGTGTCATATCTTTGCTGGATGAGCAGAGGCATATCTTAGCACTCAGAACGAAGCCATTTTTGTTGCCACCATCAACTAATGCATAATGTCTTAGAGATCGACACTAAAATCTTGCACAAATGCTCGTCTAGATGTACTTGCTGTGCTATCGGTCCACTCTGCTACAGAATGGTATTTAACCACGATTTATCAGTGAAACTAATGTTTTTTCCTTTCGCTATGATATCTTCTAATAGTACATTAATAATCCTTATGGCATCATAAATAATACCATAAATAAATATTCTCAAATATAAAACCAACATACTTCTCGAAAAATTAGGTTACCTATATGTAATTTTAACAACTATTTTAATTGTGTTTACAAACAATAAACAACACAAATGACGGTGTTAGTAGTTTTTATAAATTCAGATTTATTTAAAATTAATAAGTAATGTCAAGAAAAAAAAAACGGATAAAGGCAAGTGACACAAATATATTCGAAATCGAGAAATGACAGGAACAGGAAACAACGAATAATACAGACATTATCATTACCGGCAGCCATCAAATAAATTTGACAACAATCCCCATGATAGAAGGAGATAGACACATATGAGTAGGTATAAAATAAAAAGGGATGCATAAAGCCCATAAGAATAATACTTCTTTTAAAACTTGAACTAGACTTGTAAGTACATCCTAGGCAGTGTTCACAACCTTTAAGTCTAGAATATCCCACGAGAACTATTAAAATGTCCCCTTTTTTAACAAAATTCCCACGAATGCACAAAATACAGTAAATACCATGGTATTTTACAAAATACAAGGTTATGCTCTTGCGCGTTAGTTGGGATCCAGCCCTATACCAGCAAAATAAAGTAGTGAGCTAATAGCAAGGATGTATATATAGAGAGCCCACGAGATAGGGAAAAATGATTTTACGATTTCACGGCGACAATTAGCCGTAAAATGCTACGATCTAGCGGCCGCATGAAAAAATAGGTAGTAAATTGCGATTTCGTATGATATGACATCTAGTATTGAAAGATTATTACCAACGCAGAGCCCCGGGTATTCTCCGAGCTTACATGAATACCTATCTAAAATGGAAAGTTGAACGCAGTAGGAGAAATTGTTTCTTTGTTTATGAATCGAATCACAAAATATGACAAGCATTATCCAATATATTTTTGCGTTAATTAATAAAAATCTAACTTGGTTTTCAGAATAATATTTTTATTCGATTCGTTTGTGTTTGTATAGACATTGCAAGACGTGTATTTTTAATTTTTTCATCATTTGCATTATCTTCTGGTTTTGTTCTCTTTAGTAGTAAGACGATTTGAAATATAGAAGTCTACAAAATATTCTCAATGCACTTTTGCAAACTATTTGTTCTGCTGAATAGTACATATAGCCGCACTATTCAATAGGTTTGTTCGAACATGCAGTTCGCGAACGGTTCACGATCATGTGAACCAATCAGACAACGCATTCCAGTTCGCGAGAACTCTAATCTGTTGTCTGATTGGTTCACGTGATCACGAACCGTTCGCGAACTGCATGTTCGAACATCCCTTAAATAACGTAAACAAATAATTTATTAGTAGATAATTTCTGATATACAGAATAGCAGGCATTTATATTCTAACGGCGTGTTTGCACAATATGCAATTCTGTTATTAATTAAATATTTTAAAATGCATCACAAACTATTATTCAAACCGGTTAACGAATCATTAAATTTGATTAAATAATCATTAGCACATAGCTATGCAAAAAAAATTCCCACGAATACCATGCTATTTCCCTTTTTCCCTTCAACTTCAAAACTTCCCACGAATCGGGAAATTTTCCACGAGTTGGCAACACTGATCCCGGGCAACCAAATTTAAATGTTAAATGAAGTTACTACAAAATAATTGTGGGAAATTTAAATTTGGTTGCTTGGGATGTGCGTATAGTAATAAAGTTAACTATATTATCGACTAGAAATGTATAAACTGCGCTGTTAAAAAATAGATAAGGCTCGTTATTTTATTTTATTTTTTATGTACCATTACCTGCTGCCGACTTTGAAATTTTAAACTTCCTGTCAAATTATTCAAATTTACATTGAATTAAATGTTACACCAGATTCCAGTAAGTAGCGACACCTGCATGACATTTGAGAACTTGAGAACTACTTTTTGACAATCTGGTTTATATCAAAACTGATTAACTGAATAGTACAAAACTATGTAAACAAATAACTAGGTAGCTTAAATAATCAATAAGAAGTGAAAAGCAAGTTTAGGAAACCTAATAGTAATAGTAGTACGAAGCAAACGGTTTAATTAATATAATATTTGGAAAATATTAACTTGAACAGTTGTTAATATGGCATTTATTCAAATTTCAATTGACATTTTATTGTCGAAATCTTGCTAACTCAATGGTAAACATTTTTCCTAAAAAGGTACGGTAAGCAGTGTTGCCAATTTAGCGGATTTCCCGCTAGTTGTAGCTTAATTAACATTGCATTTGGCGGTAGAATTGCACGTTTAGCTGCTGGCGGATTTTTTTAGCGGAAAACTAGCAAAACCAGCTTAATTTCTAGTGGATTTTTGTAATAATATACATTATACCAACATTTTGATATGGTTTGTAACATTTAACATGATCAAACGATCAAAGTTCGCTCGAATTCATTTGAATTTAGCGCCTATTTTGTCTAAAATCAACTAAACTAACTTCAAGATTTGAGATCAGGGAAACACTTTCTTTCCGTTAATGTATATACATATATAAATCACCAAATCCGTAAGTTTCATTTGGAACTACTGCCATTTACATTGTAAGTATATTAAAAATTAAGTGATTGTATTTTTCAAACGATCTTTTTTTTTCCAATCGGTATGGGAAAGTCACAGTACATACAAAAGTTTAGAAATGAAGTTCAAACTGGTTCAAATATTTGACGGAATTTTTTCAAATCTGGCAGAATTTCAAGCGCCATCTGACGGATTAAATTTTTATATGTTGGCAATACTGACGGTAAGTGACGCCAGTGAGGAAACTCATGATCCGAACAGCATCCGTATACACGCAAACTGTCAAATGTCATCAAGCAGGTCGTGGTAATAACGAAAAACCACACCCCAGACAATGAATAAATGCATATTACATATTACTGTTTCTGATCCTGAAGATAAATGGCCAAAGTGCCTCTATTCATTTTAAATTTATAAATGTATAACCACAAAAACCTTTCTTTAAAATCACTAATAACTAATAATGAAATAATTATTAATAATATAGGGTTTCTAAAATACTATTAACTGCCCTCAGACGAACTCAAAAAAAGTAAAAGATTTTCACAAAAAGTAATAGATCCGTTGCTATTGTAATAAAAGTGGTAACAGTGGCCAGAACTGTGAGGAACAAGAGCAATGAAATTCGGAATATGTAACTCCCGTTTAGATTTCTGATAATGTGTGAGAATTTCTTATTTAAAAATAAAATGAAAGAACATATTTTGTTTTTCTCCTTCAATTGCTCCTTTTGATTCACTTTGGAGAAATAGAAAAGAGAAATTCAAATAAAAGCATTAAATCTAAAGCGTATACCTGTTTAAACTCATACGCACCCAGTGGCGGCTGGTCAGGTGAGGCAACTGAGGCGGCGCCTCACCGGAAGAAATCTTTAAAAAATGTTCAATGTTGTTTGCTATATAATTAAAAAATTTGGACTTATTATTTCAAATATAATAAAATTTTAAAAATTTCTAGAAGAAATATAATCAATTTCGCATTTCCCACTAAAACACGTAAAATAATGACCAGCGACTCGTAAGAATTCTAATTGAGGCGAATGAATTATCGGTTCAGTTGGATGAACGCAATGCATTGAAATTCATACTAAGAATTTATGCAACACACAATACGCTTTGCCATATAATACGTGATTTTAGTTGTTTAGTAAGGCGATTGATTCGTTGCCTCTTTCGGAACTTTCGGTATCCGTCGGATTTCTTAAATATTTAAATTATACGCGCATGCCTTATTTTAATACCTGCGTCAGTTTAGTACACTGAGGTTTACTGCTACAGCAGGGGTAGTTTGTGTTTCACCTGTAATATTACGTGTGGTCGGTGTACGGGGGTGTTCAGTGTGCACATACACAACGACTAAGACCTAAGGTAACCTATTTTCTGCAATAGAAAAATCATGAACCCCACGCACGATATTATTATGTCTTTGCTCGAAACGCCGTTTTCACGGCGTGTCGAAGTAGAGAAACGTCAAATTTTAAATATGCAAACAAAAATCAAACCGCCTCTCAATATAATTTCAAATGATGAACGACAGGGTCGCGAATATTCAAGATCATTTAAAATATCATGGTACGAAACGTGCAAATGGCTTTGTGGCAATAGTTATAAAGAGAGTTTATTTTGCTGGCCATGTTACTTTTGAGTGACGTTAAAAACACTTGGACAACCTTCCCGGTTATAAAGATAAAAAATTTAGTCGAAGCAAAAAATACATGAAAGTTCAAAAGAACATATTAAAAATTTCATGGGGTTAAAACGGTTAGAACGAAATACATCCACTATTGTAGAAGCTTTACAAGAAAATGTTAGTTTTAATAAAATTTTATATAATGAAAACGTTAGGAAAATCGGTTGTTATTAACATACTTAATTGATGTAACGTTAATTTTAGGTAAGCAGGAACTATCATTTCGAGGTCATGATGAAAGTTCGACTTCATTTAATCGCGGAAATTTTCGGGAAATTTTTCATTGTTTAATAAAACGCAACCAGGAACTGTCTGAGCATGTTTCAAAATTTAGTAGTATATTTACAGGACAGTCCAAAACTATTCAAATGAATAATTGGGTTGCATTGAGGAACATTTAAATGATTTTATTGAAAACGAAATTAATCATAGTGACTGTCACTTCATTGCGGTTGAAGCTGATGATACAACCGCAAATGCTTTGATTGAAGTTTTGATTAATGTGTTAAAACCTTATAATTTAAAAAAAAATGATTGCTCAGTGTTACGATGGTGCTAGTGTCATGGCTGGTGAGCTGAATGGGACTACAAGCAAAAATCAAATCAATTGCGCCTAATGCACTTTTTACACACTGTTGTGCCACCAGGCTAAACCTCGTCTTACAACAGGGTACTCGTACTATCAATCAATTGTAGAATATTTTTTTGCACCCTGACTGGCATTTCATCTTTTTTTCATCATTCCGCCAAGCGTACGGCAGTATTAGATCAAATAATCGGCAAAAGGATACCTCAAGCTGCTGAAACTCGTTGGTACACGCGATCGAAAATTTTGAATTTAGTAGTCGAAGAGTGGAATAATTTAATTTTAGTTTTTCAAACTATTGTGGAGAGTCCTGATTCGGGTTCGGAATCCATTCATGTAGCAAAAGGTTTTCTCAAGCAATTTTATGATTTTGAATTTGCAATTTTGATTTTCATATATCGTGAATTTTTGCTTTGGACGATCTTTTATTACAAATTTTTGCAACAAGAAATGTTTAAATATTAAATATTCTTCAGAACAAATTGATATTGCATCTTCAGAAATGAATAAAATTTTCAGAGATATTTAACATTTGCAAAACTTAACTGAATTTCCAACCAGACGAGGGTGGGTATCAATTGCTTGAGGAAGAAATTTTTAATAAATACAAACTTTATATTTATAAATTATTGATTGCGTTATTTTTGTAATTAAATACTCGTTTTGCTAATTTTAAGTAAATTAGAATTTTAGCTCTGTTGATTCTTCAAAGTATTCTGAGTATTCTAAAAATTTTCCCAAGAAAGCACTCAATTGCTTATTTTGAAGTATATCCCACATATTGATAAAGACAGGTTGGTTAACGAACTTTCAATTTTGTATTGGGACGAACAGTTTCGTAATATGGATGTGGATAAATTTTGAAACTAATTTATGCAGAATATAAAGACATTTTTCCAGAAAGTTACAAGCTTTTCAAGTTAATTATGACTATTCCTACACACAATGTTATCAGTTTGAAAGAAATTTTTCTTGTTTAAAAACGTATAAAGACGTATCTTAGAAATACAATCTCTCAAGACAGACTTAACGGGTTAGCTAAATTATCAATAGAAAAAGAATTAATATCTAATTTTAGTAAAAACAGTCAATTTTATTAATAGATTTGCTAACTTGAAGGATAGACGTATAAATTTGATATATAAAAAATGAATTTTAAATTGGGTTTGTAGGGCTATTGGCGATGACTTCCCAAACAAAAAAGTCAACGCGTTCTAAGAATAGTACCTCAACGGTGACGTGAAAACTTTTGTTTGTGGTCAAAAAATTTTAAGCTGCTGCAATCGCCTCACCTGGCAAATTACTCACGAGCCGCCACGGTACGCACCAATGTGTAAATCTCATTCTTATACCATATAAGTCGTTTTTATTCTCGGATCCTCCTTCTTTGACGCTGCGAATGTGGAAACCACCTTAAATACCCGCTGCAGACATGAAAGTAAATGCAAAAAGTAGAGGGCGCTAAGTAAAACGGAAATAACCACGGCGGGAATAAATCTCCAGGGCGGCGAATGCGATTGCGGAATTAATATTTCTGGGTAGATACGCTAGGATTCCATCGTTTAGTCCTCCGTTTATTTTACGCGCATCCAAACAAATCCATTATTATATCCGGGAGAGAGCGTCATCGGAGCTTACGCGTACACCAAGCTCGCTCTCCCATACCCAGACGAGACCGGCGCGCCCCCTCGCGGACGCGGCCAGAACGAGAGCCCCGGAAGCTCACCCGGCGGCGCGCACAGTCGAACGAAAGCCCGCGAATCGGTGGTCGTCGAAGACGCGACGCTACCGCCGCCGTACCGCCCCGATATATTCCTGCTGCCCGCTATTATTGTTGTTGGTACTAGTGCCGTGTGAAGAGAGAGAAGAGAGACACACTCATTCGCACGCCGACTTCCGTACTGGAAAGATGTGCCGTGACCGTGAGGGCGCCGTCGCCTTTGCGCGCGCGTGTTTCTGTGCTCTGTTAGCGGTGACCGTCCTGCAGGTGATCTCGTCCTACCCGCATCGGGTTCAAGCGGCCGTCGATGTCGCCGGATCGGGGGGAAGGAGCCGCGTTTACCAGGACGTCGAGTTGGAGGGCTGTCAGCCGGAGAAGTTGACCGTCTATAAAGTGATCTTGCACACGTTCTGGTCGAGGGATAAGTTCCCGAAACATTATCCGGATTGGAGGCCGTCGGCGCAGTGGTCTAAAGTATTCGGTAGGTCCTATTTTTAGCGTCAACTTGAAGAATAGATAATCTTTTGATTTCATCAGTGGTGACGACGAGAGAATCAAAAAAAAAGACGAAAAGAAATTAATATACATAACATCACACAAATTGCTCTACGCCAACTTAATTAATAAATATAAATAATCACATTATTAGTTGTCAACAACAGCGCTTTTCCCAACATGAGCAAGGTTGCCAATTATCCTAACGCTAATGACTAACTATACATCTGTGTCAACTGTCACTTTGAAACTCAACCCTTGTTTCGTCACCACCCTGTCGCAACTATTCATTCAAGTCGGTATATTTTGAGAGCTTAATTTTATTCGATTATGATACTATTGTAAACATAACCTATTATTTTGTGTGTAAAACAATATTTTGTAAATAACAATAACAATATGTAACAATATTAAAAAACTGGTTCCAAAATTAAGATTTGTCGACCCAAAAAATCATGTGTATCACACGGCTAGAAACTCTTTCGCTAGTATTAGTACTTGTTTGGGCCTCAGCAGACAAACCGTACAATACAAGCAAAATTGTGGTTTCTGGTGATACAAATAATTATAAACTTATCCAAATGTTGCAACAATAAAAAGAACGCCAATATACAAATATCAATTGTGCAATTTGAGAGAAATGAAGAGTATTCTTTTTTTCTTGTTCTGATAATATCAGAAGACAAATAAAATTACTATTGCAAACATCTCCTAGACCCCTCACCACAAACTGGACGTACCTTTGCAGCATTACCAGTACTACAGTTTGGAGTATTTTTGTCAAAGTTACTATTGCTTATTAAGTGTGATATACCAACATCATCCACTTCTTTCTTACTTTCTCCTTCAGTGTTGCCAATTCAATATTTACATTTTCAGTGTATTTGCATTTGAAAATTCTGTAGAAATCAATCGATTGGTAATAATGAAATAAATTCTGCAGCATTAAAAGATCCTTCAACCTATATATGTATATTTTTCAACAGATTCATGGCACATTTCAGTAGATCATAGTTAAACTCAGTGGATCTATTGGAGAATCAGTAGACTTGACACTACTATTCTCCTTCTGTCAAATTCTGATGATTGATGTTCTTTTTGTTCGTCATAACACAATGCATCAGTTTGACATTAGAAGGGATTATAGAATAGCGGAAATAATGTATAGTAATGGCACGCTTTAATCATATACATGTTATTCAAAATGATTGTCGTAAGAAAAAAACTGTTTTCCGGAAAAATTTATCTATACTTATTACCAATTTAATGAGCGAAGTTAGCTACATACAAATAATTCAAACATTAAATGAATTTCTTGACATTTAGCAACATTGGCGTGCCGTGTTGTAGTATCTTTCGATTATTTATCTTATAATTTTTTTCAAATCGTTTTATTTCATTAATATTACCAACAATGGTATTTCTGAATACTGTAAGAAAATAAGGGAATTTATCTATGGTAATTGGCTCAACAAACAGGTAAAAAATCAATATTAACATTAAGTGAAATAGTTTATTACATTTTATAATTTTAAAGGCTTATCATACACTTCAGCGCAATGAGCTGTCAAAAAGAAAGGGCTGTTACATTTTTCATCCCTATAAAGTTTCTACGGTACAGGAAATTATTACCATAGATCACAATAGGCGATTGGAATATTATCATTGTTTAATAACAATTTAAGGGACGATGACTTGCTAAACAAATAATTTTTTTCGGATGAAGCCTGGTTTTTATCTAACAGACTATATCAATTTACACAACAACTTTTGTATCTGGTCTGAGAAAATCCACACGAATTTCGGAAACGCAATTGCAATCCCGTAAAAAGTTGGAGTTTGGTTAGCTATGTCCAGGAACGAATAATAGGGCCAATTTTCTTCGAGGAAATTGTAACAGCCCAACGTTACAAATGATGTTGGAATTGTTTATTGCAGAGTTAAAAAAAAATGAAGCTTGAAGCAGGTTATTTTCAGCACGATAATGCTCTAGCACATACTGCTAGACAAACGTGCCAATACCTCCAACAGTTTTTTGCTGACAGGGGTCGTTAGAAACAAAGATGGCCACCAAGATCGCCTGATCTAACCCCATTAGATTACTTCATGTTCGCTATCTAAAAATAAGATCTATAGAAACCACATGCATACCATAGAAGAACTGAGAGATGCGTTTTGTCACTTAATAATTATACCTAATTGTATGTTATAATTTAAAGTAATAATAAATTTAGTTAAACACCAGTTAGTACTCTGAATTATAAAATAAATAATTTAGTAAAGTTAAATTAATTACTTCATTTTTACAAGCAGAAACACCAAATCATAGTCCGTTTATAGTAATGCGAGTTCAAATATAAGTTACGTTTTCCTTATTTATGACAGATCCGCTTACTTCTTGTGTTCCAACACTGACTTCGTTAACCTTCATTACAACAAGCTCGCATATACCTATACCTTGTATCTATATGGAGCGGAATTGACACTCTTTTTGAATCTCTGTTTACATTGAGTCCAGTCAAATTACACACCATTATATTTGAAATAATAATGGCCCAAAAACGCGAGTTAAGGTGCAGATTTGCGTACTTAGTAGTAAAATGTTATGCCGAGGGCAATTCTTTGCAGAAGGTAGCAAATATCGCCAACAAACCTAAATTCACGGTACAATACACTATTCAACATTACGGAAACACCTCCACCGTGTTGTCGACCAAAGATTCTCAACCAACGTGAAGAGAGATTTATTTTAAAAGAAATTAAGAAAAACCATAAAAATAGTGCCAGAATTGCTAAGGAATTACAAATTGAAATGAATTTGAAGTGTAGTGACGAAATAGTACCAAATGTATTGAGAAAACATAATTATAATGCTCGAACTTGTCGCAAGAAACCATTTATTTCTGCAAAGAGCAAATCCGAAAGATTACAGTATGCGAAAGAACACGTAAATAAAGGAGAAACATTTTGGAATAAAGTAATTTTTAGTGTCGAAAGCAAGTTTAATATCTGTGGATCAGATGGAAGGTAGAAAGTATGGAGAAAGTCTAATACGGAATTAAACATCATTAGCACATTACCACCCCAATACAACTGAATTTTCCTGTAACTTTTTTACTTTTATTACTTTCTTAGCTACACGTAGGTACGAGAATTTTTACGCAAATTTATCCTGAAAATTTTGGTGACAATTTTCGTAAGAATTTTTATCGCGACACTTTCAGGTCGTTTTACACAGGAATAAGGTTACTTCCATTTGCACTTCTAAGTTGTAACCTAAATCTAAACAATTATGATCTATATTTTGCTGTTTTTCGGTTAACTGCTATTTATTTAGGATTTCTATGATAACCATAATCAAATAACAATTTAATTTAACAAATGCGCCTGCTTTTAACAACAAATATCGTGAAAATTCCGGTTAAAATTTATTCCTGTGTAAAATGACCTGAAGTATCGTGACAAAATTGCTTAGGAAAATTCTCACCAAAATTTTCAGGATAATTTTTTGTTTATGATTTATGTAAATATTCTCGTTCGTGTAAAACGGCTCTTAGTAAATAAATGGGAAAATAGATGTATGACGTCTGTATACAGGGTGACATAGAAAAAACTACAATGCATAGCAACATGTGATAGAGGACCAGAAAATAACAAAAAAAGTTCCTATACACTAATGTCCGATTGCTTTTTGTTTTCAAGTTACAACCTGTTGAAGTTAAAAGGCTTTTATTAAACAAAACAACATTCAAAATATATAAGTTTGGTAACCTTGTTCCTGCATGCACATTTCCAATCTTCGTGTTAATGACTGACGGCATCTTTGAAATATGTTAGCATTATTACGAAAATCTGTCAGCAGACTCCACAATTCTGTTCCATAATTGTTCTTCATTATTTAGTTCTGCGGCATACACTTCACTTTTCATAAATCCCCAAAATGAAAAATCGAGGGGATTAAGATCAGGACTACGAGCTGGCCATGTTATAGAGCCCCCACGGCCAATCCACTTACTTCCAAATTTAGCATAGTGACGTACAATGACGTTTAATAGACGTCAATATGACATCTATTAAACGTTAGTGGACGTCACTCTGCTATATTGGGCTAAAATGAAATAATTTTGAAACAGTTGTGAACACAAGAATCAAGAATGGTAGCTAATTTTTCTCTTTATTTGTTGATAGACGTGGACGCAGGCTCTCTGGTGCTCTTTTGTCATAGGTTTGGCGCCAGACTTAAAAAAAAAAATTAAATTGTTTAACGCTCCCTTATTTTTTTCAATAACCCTCATGTGCTTCCTTAAGAAAAAGATCAAAGCGATCGCTCTCAAACTTACACCAATCAGTTCCGACGAAAAGAAAAATGAGGTTAAACCGCAAAACGCTGTAAATTTTTTATAACCTCTCTACCATCACCAGGGAGTGTTCCTACTCCTCACTCCGTCCAATCTCTACTCATTCCCCCTCCTCCCTCACCACTTCGTCTCCCTTAGAACGTAGTCGACCGATGCCTGAAGATGTATCTCGTCATTTCGAGGGGTAAATTCGCAAAAATCGATTCCAGGATCTCGTGAACTGGAGAAGGCACTCAAAAGACGCGGAGAAAAGGACCGGCCAGCCGCCTTAAATTTATTATTCGGCGATCCTTTGACCCGTGCGCCCTGCGTCGATTGATAATCTCCAATTTCGTCTCCGGTCAAAGGATTTCGACCTCGAGAGAGAGTCTACGGCTCCTAATTTTCTATCTTATTTTATTTTTTGGCGCGCGCGCCTGTGTGTGTGTATGTGTGGTGCCGTCTTCTTTATATCGGAAGATTTAGAAAGACGTCGGGATTTATTTTATTCTCGTTCTTTCTTAAGAGGAAATTGGAGGAAAATAAAAATTTGAGAGGTTAGGTTGATTAGTTAGTGATCCTTTGTATTCCCACTAGATGGTGTTGATTTTTTTGAAAATTTACTTATCGGAGTAGAAGTGTATTAATCATAGACAAGGATAAATATATAGATAGAGCTGCGAGATGCGCAGTGTTCGGATCACATAGAGGCTGCCATTTTGATGTATAACAGGGTCGTAAGAAAATAATTTAAATATAAAACAAGTACGTAATGGTAATATTTTAAAATAAAAAAATAAATAAAACGCTCATACTTCCTTTTGACACTAGTATTATACTATATACATACAGGAAATTGTATTTTTTACTGCTAGAAAGACATTACATTGATATTTAATTCATTTTTATTTATTCAAATGTATAAGCTACACTAATACTTGGAATTTGAAGTTTTTAGGTTATTTCATATTTCTGGGGTATAGTAAATACCATTGTTTAAATATATCTAGTGCATTTTCGGAAAACTAAAGTATTGGGCAGGGAAGTGGTGCACTCTATCGGTGAATGTAAATTGATTTGAAAACGCGGTAAATATAACAGGTATCTCGACCAGAGAGAACGACAGATTTCTGTGTTTCTATCTATCTATCTGCGGAAAACGACGGAATCCGTATCGGTGATTTATTGGCATTGGCGATTTGTGTGGCCTGGGCGCAAACGGAGGGTGGATGCATGTGACGCTGTGATGACGCACCTGCGAATAATTTCGTGTTGTTTACATTAGAAGATTAGAATTCTGAGGTATTCTGTTTATAATAATATAAGAAATTGAAAGTATATTGCAAGGCACGTTCTTGTTGACAAAACATTATTGAACAATTTTCTAAATTGAAGTTTTTTCTTTTAAGAATTAAAATATTTAAACTTAAAACAAAAATCACCGAAAAGGAGAAAAGTTAAATCTAAAAGGACGAAAATTTGCCGAGAAAAAAAACATAAATCTACTTCTCAATTTTATTTTTCTTAGTTTTAAATTAATAGTTGTTTCGTTAACTTAATTTACTTATGCTTATGATTATATAATAATCAGAAAATGTTTTGTTTATTAAAAAGAATAAGTATTTAGTTTGATAATCTATAATCTGTTAGTTCGAAGGCCTTTTTATATTTAAAATTTTAATAAAACGCGGATTCTTCGTTCTGAACGTATATACGAAAACCTTCTGGCCTCCTCATCTCCTATTGCTCTCCCCTCGCTTCTCCCGTGTATAAGCGGTAAACCAGAGACCTGCACGATGAGACGGCATCGTGCGAAGTATAGGTATTTACGCATTTGAACGAGTATAAACGATGCGTCTAGTAATACGCATAATCGTGTATATGAGGTATGAGTAGTAATCGGCATCGTGGCATTCGTATGATTACTACTCGCAGCATCGCCAGGAGCACTCAAGTCCGTATACATGTGGTTACCTCGTAAGGTGAGGCCCGTTAAAGGAGAGGTGATATACGTTGACGCTGTGGATGACGCGCTTGCGCGATCATTCCGTGTTTGTTTACATTTAAGGCTATTGGGTATTCTGTTTATAATAAAAGAATTGAAAGTATATTGCAAGACACGTTCTTGTTGATAAAATATGAGTGGCGACCACCAAGATACACACAAAAAGAAATTTGCATGTAATCAGTGCATTATTTTATTTATATTTTTTACGTATTTTATAACGATGGTATGAAAGTACCTTCCGCACCGCAGACGCTAGCGTATATGTCGAACGCTATGCGAAGCGAATTTATGTTCGGGGCACTCTTTCCGATGTACCTATTTGGAGTATGATCGGACGGCTCCGTTTATCTTCGCTATAATGCGCTTATACGGTCGCTTCGGGGACGCAATGCCCTGTCCCCAGTTAACGTCTTACATTTTGCGACTGCATCGTTTTCAACGCGTACCGCGCATGTGTGATTTCAAAGGCTTGAAGTGACGTTTATTGTTAATATGAAGTTAATTGAGTGCCAAATCTGAAAAAAAACCCGCTCTCATTGAGGTAAAAACTTTTAATTAAAGAGAAATATTATTATTCCTATCTTCAAATAAACTACACTTCCACAAAGTAAAACTCGAACTTACAATAGAGTATTTAATAAAAATGAGTGGATGTGCGGATGTTCACTAACAAATACATTTTTTTTTTATCTGCTTATTTTAGAAAGAGGTCAGTAATAAACAAGGTTAAATAATTTAAAGCATATCGCAAAGAGGGCAAAGAAACACGAAATTCCTTTCTTACATGAATGCATGCGTGGATTTCAATGTTCTAGGCAAGTGGACATACGTGAATGAGATGCTTATTTAGCGACCTTAAAATTAAGTACAACGAAGTGTGTAAAAAAATCGTCATATTTTGCGTCGGTTAATTATGTGTATAAAAAAATGTAGAATCTTATCCTATGTTGGATAGAGTAAAATTGAAAAGTGAGCTTTCAGTAATTTATGAGCGCGAAGACATATCTATGTGACGTAGATGTAGGTGGTGTTTTGCCGCTTTTAGTGTTCATAATATACAACAACTTAAAAAAAGTTGTGACGAGAAACATATAAACTGTTGGATATTATTTGTACAACCCCATGTCGACAGCAGTATGTGAAATGATGTTTTTCCACCCTCAAACGCATTAAAACATTTCTGAGAAGCACAATGTCAGAAGATGCGACTGAACGCATTTTTACAACAAAGTCACTGACGTCTTTTCCAGCATGAAAAAATAGGAGAATGAATTTATTGTACAAAAAATAGGCAAGTTCTTATATTGTGCCCAATCTCTTTCATAACTCACGAGCCGCCACTGTAAACATTAATTGAAAAATTTTCTAAATTATAGATTTTTTAAAAAAATAATATTTAAACTTAAAACAAAAAAATCACTCGAAAGAGAGAAGTTAAATCTGAAAGACGCAAATTTGCCAAGAAACAAAGAAAAAAAAACATTAATTTAGTTTTCTTAGTTTTTAAATTAATGTTATTTTGTTATGCTTATATAATATAAGAACTTGTTCTTATTTATTAGTAAGAAAATGTTTAGTTTGATAATATATAATGGTTATCTTTTTACCATTTTACTTTTCCTTTTTCTTAGTTTCTAATTTAATGTCATGCTCTATGTTGCGTAGTTCTAAGTTTTGTGTTATATTTATATAATATTTTTTACTTGATTTACTTATGTTTACTATTACATAATAGTAGAATTCGTTTTTTATTATAAAAAAATAAATATTTAGTTTGGCCGTACAAATCGCCATTTGTTTTACATATATGCACCACTTTATTTATTAAAAACAGCATTACATAATGACCGTTCGCGCTCTTTCTCTTGATTAGCTGAAAATTATGAGGAACCTTGTTATATACGGACCTTGAGAGCACTTGCTTTTTTCTTTTTTTTTCTCAAGTTTTTGCGATTGGGGCAGTTTTACAGTGTTCATTGTTATTCGTTTACTGGTAGAAAGCAATAAAACTAACGTTGTTTTAGATAGATCTAGTATGATTTTAATCTCGACAGAAACCATATATATAAAAAAGCAGGAAACGAATTTTGGAAAACTTTATTAGAAATATAAACATAAGTACATTAGGAAATCAAGCCACTATAATAAGTGATAACCAACAAATAGCCCCATTATATGCACAATTTTGTACCCTATTCTTACGAGTAAGAATCGTACGATTCTTGCGATGCGACGATGCCGATTCTACGATTGCGGTCTTAAATGATTACCTACTCGCATCGTCCCGGAAAGGTATCGCCGATTATTAATCGAACTACATTTTTACTTACTCGTCAGTCTTGAGCGGTACTATCGCTAACTTCAAGCTGGTGTAAAGCGGAAATTGAAATTTAAAATAGCCTACTATAAATCTTATTTTTTTTAGATGGTATGTAACCATTTTTACTTACTTTTGGACTTTTTTTTAATTCTAATTTAATGTATAGTACTGTATTTATATAGTTTTCTATATTACAACATTTTTTATTTGATTTGCTTATGTCTACAATTACATAATAATAGAAATTCGTTTTTTATATAATGAATAAATATGTAGCTTGGGGGTACAAATCGCCATTTATTTTACATATTGCACCACTTTACTTATTAAAACACCATACGTGATGACGCATTCGCACTCTTTTTTCTTAGCGGCTGAAAAGTTACGAGGTAACCTTGGGGGCAACATTGTATATACAAGGTACATCGTAACTTTTTAGCCAATCTAAAGAAAGAGCGCGACGCGTCATCATGTATGCTGTTTTTAATAGCTTATTTATTTGTGTGCTTGGAGCAGTATTTACTGACGTCATCAGAGTAATTGAGAGCGTCTCAGAGTTGGATTTAAAGATTGTACAAACAAACGCGCTTGATTGCATATAACCTTAATTTATTATTTACTATTGTCAATTGTCACAGCTATTATGAATGGAATAGTAAAAGTAATTTTTCAAACTTAATGTATGAGTACTACAATAAAATGCATCTATACTAGTATTTTATGTACCTATCAAGTGAAGTTTTAAAAGTATAATGATCGTTCTTTACAACATCACATTTGTATCATTATATTATCCATATCGTGCTAATTTGATGCAGGTATAAATCGGATTACATTTACAAATGACCGTTTACCACACGATGTTAGTGCGAGTAGGTTATGGCACAATTGCTCGTAATTGCTCCGTACGTCGATCGCGAGCAAAAGAGGAACCCTTTGTGATCTGGATTTGCTTGCTTTAAACAACAAACACGCACGAATCATCATCTAAAATACAAACAAACGCGTAAAATTCCTTGTATCTGCTTAGATCAGCCAAACAAACAAACCTTATTGCAATCGAATAATATTTTGCGGACGCGTAAGAGGGCCATCTTGTAGTTCGTAGTCTAACTATAAAACTTATATTTAATCGAGATGGGGACCAACGTCGTGCTGCCATCTACCGCTTTTGTCCAAAATGTTAAAAAACCCGTTAACTATTTTGTCCATAAGGTTGACTAACTAGTATGTATATAAACAATGTAAATTCACATTATGTCATATGACATTTCTTTATTGGTGGCTAAACAAGTTCAATTAATTTTTTTTCTTACTAATTCGACTTGCAGTTCTTGTGTTAATTTCACCGAACTATTAGCCGTATTTACATAACACTCATCGATCACTTTGTTATAAGATCGGATGTTCAAGGAACTGTCTGCATATCTAATTACCAATAACATTTTCTTAAATATCTCGATCAGCTGACTATTTAATCCATCTGAAATAGATACATGTCATGTCTATGTTTTGTGTCAACGTGCAGAAATACATTATTCTTTCATTGCGACAGTGTATATTTATTTTCTTCCAGATTCTTTGCAGCAGACGTTAACTGCAATAAACACTCTTCATAAAGGAGAATGCGATAAAGTTATACCACATATCTGTGGACTATAGATTCAAATAATAATATCACAAACCTCATTAAATGTTTTCTTCACAGTTGAGCTCCCTTGACAGATATTAAAAAGCAGTCCAATGAAGTACTTTCTTTTAAGAACAATTTCTTCAATCTTTCAATAATTTAGGTAGCTTCACATTAATAAAGTATCATTTACTAAAAAAAAAAAAAAACTTTAGTCTAAATAACACCGTTAATATAAAATGTCACAAAAACGCAAGAATAACCTTAAAAACTGCATGATTTGTAAGCCTCAAAACAAAATACTGCTACAACAGCTGATCTATTTGACACGGCATACATCAAAATGGCGATGCTTAGACAATCTGAAAGTTTGCGAATGCGCAAAGGTCTAAACTCATTCTATAGTATTCTTCTTGTCTATGGTATTAACTCACACAAAGGAAAGATCTTGGTACTGTATTTTTGTTAATATTTAGCGCATCGTAATAATAAAATATTAAAGAAGGCAACATTGCCAACTTAATAATTAACTCGAAGTCTGTAAAACATGGATTTAATACATTCTGCTTCTGGATACTACGGATAATTAATTCTAACTCAAAAAAAATTTGACAGAAAATACACATTCAATCTCTAAATACTTTTTTTTTATCGCCCATATCCCTGCCTTTGCCACTTTTCACAAATAATTTTATTCATTATCCGGACACCGTCACCATCCGCAAAGGACGATTATAATGGCGCTACCAATTGGAAGATCTACCGCCGCCCTATACGTAGCGGAGTTTCATTACCAACATCGACTTCTCTCTCTTAATTAATCATTTTATCAAGGGCTAATTGGTATATCGAGGTCGGCTGGTGAAGTTAGACCGATCGCGCCATCTCGTGTCTCCGTCGTAAGATAATTCGCGTCTGACTTTAACTCTCCTTTTGCCTCGGACCAAATTGCACGTCGAATATTCGATTAAGTTCGATTAGTCGCACATCGGCTCGTAATTTTCGATATTATTAGCCTAGTTCGTGAGCAACAAACGGGCAATCGAATTAAGAAGCGAAATATTGATAATTGTCGGGCGAAGTTCCATCTCGCATTATCTATCTTTGTTCAATTTAATTGTTACGAACTATACCGTCTTTTTCCCGGGCTGCAGTATTCATTAGTGATAAATCAATTAGGGGGTTGTCGCATTGATTAATTTATCGAAAGAGAATGTGTGTTGCTGTCAATCTTAAAAGTTGTTGGAATTAGTCATTTAGCAGTGTTTGTGCAATAAATTGTCGTGAATAAACGATCACTACTTATTGTTAGTTGTCCGTGTATCGAAATGTAATCCCTACATCACCTACAACTGCGCGGTGTTCATTTTGCATGGATTGTTTTACGCTGCCCTTTGAAACGGAAAATTGTTAATCTACCACCATTTACAAAATCGAATAATGTCCGAGTGCATGCAGAACGTATGTGCAACTATTAGTACCGGATGATAAAGAATGCAGTTGAGTTAAAATCGAACAAGCGTTTTTAAATCTGAAAAAAGTACATAATTCTACCGATTGAGGTAAGTTCTTTTTGTGGAAATATTTGTTTGAGGTTAATAACCTGATTTGACGCATAAACTTCAAAAACGATTTTATGAAATCGATAGTGAGTAAAATTTTATGAAAGAATTCTTTACTCAATTATACTATCACAGTATCCGTGATTGTTTCAACATCAATATATATTAATTAAATTGTATGTTATTCAGTTTGATTTAAACATATTTTTTTTCCTTTAGTGGGAGGGGGAGGGGGGGGGTTGTATTGTGTTGTAGTTATTGCATATCAGTAAAAACATCATTGTATTTACATTATACATTTTGTATCTACACTTATTGAATATTGCATTGCAAGGTACATACGGGTTTTAGCATTTTTTTATAAGTGTCAAGTCCTGTAATTTCGTTGAAATGGTTTTTGGATTGTAATTTTTTAAAGAAACTTCCTTTTTCTCATACGTAAATTTATACGTATTTATACATAGATGCAGATATTTCTTAATGAAAATATTGGGGACTGATTAGTGAGGAAATTGATTCCCTTCAAGAAATATATTTTCTAAAGCTTATTCAAGACCTCTACAATGAAGATATTTGAATACATTATGATGGATAATATCATAAACAACTTAATAAGGGGTGAAGAAATTATTGACTGATGAAGAATCTGTAATCGACATGAAATAATCAGGCTCAACTATTGGTGAAAGACATGAATTGTTTTAATCTCATTCGAAAGGAAGTAAATTAGCTGACCCATTCTCAAGAGTACGCGACAATGGAGATAATTCATTATTAACATTTAAGTTAGTTGCACGAAGGATAGCATCATGATTAAGGTACATACATCTTTAAATAATAATTTTTCTATTCTGAACTATCAATCCTAGAGTATATGCGAAAGTTTTATACCTTTGTGGAATCATCTAGATGACATATTTCCTTCCAAATTTTCAACATTATTTTTGTTGATTTTTTGGGAATTTATGAAAGGGAATTGATTCTTTAACTCTATTAGTACTTCAACAGGCAGGAGATTTGCAATTTCTGCGAATCTTAGGCATATCTATAAATAGGTCACATTAAAAAAGTGTGTAACACTTAGTTGGTATTACATACTAAATTATGCTGTGAACTGATTGTCCAAGCATATAAGTTTAAAGAAATAAAAAATGACAAAATTAATTTAGCTAGCTCAGCAAATATGAATTTAAAAGGGCGCCAGAGATTCTTATATCTCAGAGTAACTTTCATGAAATAATAGTGGGCGTTTGAAAAATCTGACTTTCTTTAAAATCCCCAAAATAGAATGGCTGATTCAAAAATAAAATAAACTGTAGTTTTAAAATGATATTTACAATCATTAAATTTATTATTTAAGAAAAAAAGAAAAAAAAAACATTTATACAAATTACAGGAAAAATTAAAAACCATGAATATTAAGATTCTGCAAAAACAAACCTGCATAAGATTTTACAATTTAAAAAGGACAATGCAAATCCTTTATCAAACAAAATGGTGGATTCGTTCTAGAAGGAATTTCTTATACCACAAAAAAATTCACGTGGTCTCAAAAATTCAAAGCAAACTAAAATTTAAATAAATTTAACGTAGAAAAACAAACAAAATCAAAATGAAATTAAAATACAAGCCCAAAGCTTCTCTTCACCTACCCCGAGGTGATTAAAATAAAATTAATTTGATAACTACAAAAAAAACAACGGAAAATTTAAACTCTAAACGCGATCACTTCTAAAACGAAAATTATTAAAGAGCCTTACATGAATATTGTGCACAACGATATAACACTTATTAATAACTAGTGAGTTGCTAGATGGACGATTTTAAAATTCAAACCAACGAACTACATCTTAAAATAAAAATGAATTACCAAATACGGTAACCAAAAGAACTAAACAAGACAATACACGCGCTCGTCTATCTGGTAACTGCTGGGCCTCAAGGTAACACAATCATATATATGAAATTTACAACATCTGCGTGCGATGAAGCCGCAACGCCTCGCAAAGAAAAAACAAGCATATAAACTATATACAGTACTGGTACACGCAAAATGTACAAATAAATGAAATTAACTTTACACAACTGAACAATAAAATACATCCAAAAAACTACTAAATTCTTACTTACAATTAAATCTAAGTGAGAATTTGCGCGCGGCAAAGCTAAAACTTGATCTTGGAAATTTAACAGCATAGAGTTCAAACAACCGGGGAGCCATTCCATAGCAATATGTTTCACACCCATATAGTTCGTTGGTTTCACCTTAACAAGGGTCTTCATGGCTATTCGTCAACCTAATGTATTATACGGAGAAATTCGTATATATACTTAATTAGTGGAAGAATAATTGAACGAGAATTTAAGATATGTATCCTAATATCAACCAAGCGTTACACACATTTTTAATGTGACCTAATTTTTAATTAGCGTTAGTTAACGCATTTTTTTTTTGGCATAACTCTTGTAAGGAAGCTGAAGACGTGACATACACCTTAGACTAGGGTGACCAAATTATGAACTGGAAAAAAAACGGGACACGCCCAAAGAAGGTTTGGGGGGGGGGGGGTGCAGGGATAGTCTCCAGCTAAAGAGGAGCCCAAGGCCTCCGCCGGAAACTATTTATTGAAATATGCTCATTTTAACTATTTCGAGACCTAGAAATCTTTTTAAATTTACCTTTTTGTAATTTAATTTAAACCATGAGGAATATCATACGCGTCGGCAGAGTGGTGGAGGGGAAAGAGTACAGCCAACACGCGACCTCACATCTCTGCTGGCGCTGGCCATACAGCTAGCCAAAATATCACTTGTAGTTATATTATAAATTAGGAAGTTTTAGTGATTTGAAAATGCCTTTGGTTTTAAAAACGTGACATTTAGGCGTCACGAGAGACTTTTGCTGGGCACCGGGTGTGATCGTAAAAAAATCCTGTTTTTTACGGGACGTTTGGTCGCCTTACCTTAGACTTAAGATGCCCCCCAAAGAGAAAATCAAGTGGTGTGAACAAAAATAAAAGTACACACTTTTAGTTTATATTGGTGTTTTGTTGAGGTTAGTTTTTTACACCGCAAGCGCTGCTGTTTATGATGAAAAGTGAGTGACAGCATTTAGTATCAGTGCTAGTCGAGTCTTGATGCGATTTACGCATTATAAATGTAATACAATGTCGGGTGAAAAGCGAAAATCTTTCACAAGTCAAAATCAATTTATTTTTCATTTTTGCTTCTAATTGAATTGAACTAGCCAACGATTCATCTTTAATAAGGGAATTTTGTCCTAAATACGCGATTTAATGTTGAATAGAATGCCTAATGTTCCATTCCGGCGTACACAGATTGATGTAACCTGAATATTTTATTCGAAAGGATGTTTTAATAATTTAACCCGTAACACTAAATATCGATCAAAATTAATCAACAACGATCTTCTCTCCTTTAAATACTGTTATTTATTCTGTCAGTTTAAATCTTATTTGTGTAGGTGATTCACTCGGTAATGTTGTTTGTGTTCGCCACGATTTTTTTTTGTTGGCAAGTGAATATTTTTTTGGGAAAAACAATCGTCCCGCCCTCTAGCACAACATGCTTCCGTTAAATGATGATCCGATGTATGATTTCCTTTTTATTCGTGGATTTCTCGGTATGTAACAATAAAATCGGATTTAGTAACCGGTTAATGTTGTTCTTGGCAATAACAGCTGCGTCGACACGACTTTAATAAATCATTGCAAAAATATCTCTCCGATAAACATTACTAAGAAATTGCAGATTGTAAGTATTCCGTTCCGGCGTTAGTTATTTTTAGGTTATACACATCTGGAACTTCCAAATTCGATTTGTATCAATGTCTATACCGTTGGCATTTACGTTATGCAGGTAAGCAACGCTTGTAATCCCGTGATATTCGATATGTGTCGCATGTCCGTTCGTGATATACCAAACTTTTTTGAACTATCGCGGTTCTGGTGGTTATCTCTCACACACGACTGACCTAGGAGAATTTATGTATTCTGTCGGAAATTGGAATAGGAATCGCCGCTGATTTATGCGCCTTTATGCAAAGTTTGAGTTTGTATCCCGAGATGCAAGTTTGTGTAAGTTACTACGTAACATAACCTACAAGTTGGGGTTGTCATGCATGCTGTGGAATTTACATGAATACGGTATTTTATCTGCTTTGGATCTAAGATTAAATAGTGATTTACATATAATAGGTATGTATGTATTTTTGCATTATTCTAAAAATGAGTGCAGAATTTATTTTTTAATCGAAATACCATGTGATTCAAAATGATTGTCGTAAGAAAAAAACTGTTTTCCGGAAAAAATTATCTATACTTATTACCAATTTAATGAGCGAAGTTAGCTACATATAAATTTCATACATTAAATGAATTTTCTGCGTGTTGTAGTATCTTTCGATTATTTATCTTATATTTTTTTCAAATCGTTTATATTTACATCTAATATCACCAACAATAGTATTTCTGAATACTGTAAGAAAATAAGGGAATTTATCTGTGGTAATAGCTCAACAAACAGGTAAAAAATCAATATTAACATTAAGTGAAATAGTTTATTACATTTTATAATTTAATAGGCTTATCATACACATCAGCGCAATGAGCTGCCAAAAGAAAGTTATATTTCCATCCCTATAAATTTTCTACGGTACAGGAATTATTACCATTAGATCACGATAGACGATTGGAATATTGTCATTGGTTTAATAACAATTTAAGGGACGATGACTTGCTAAACAAATCATTTTTCTCGGATGAAGCCTGGTTTTTACTAACAGACTATATCAATTTACAAAACTATTGTATCTGGTCTGTAGAAAATCCACACGAATTTCGAGAAATGCAATTGCATCCCGTAAAAGTTGGAGTTTGGTTAGCTATGTCAAGGCAACGAATAATAGGGCCAATTTTCTTCGAGGAAACTGTAACAGCCCAGCGTTACCAACAGATGTTGGAATTGTTTATTGCAGAGTTACAAGAAAATGAGCTTGAAGCAGGTTATTTTCAACACGATAATGCTCCAGCACATACTGCTCGACAAACCTGCCAATATCTTCAACAGTTTTTTGCTTACAGGTTCGTTAGAGCACAAACATGGCTACCAAGATCGCCTGATCTAACCCCATTAGATTACTTCATGTTCGGCTACCTAAAAAATAGGATCTATAGAAACCGCATGCATACCATAGAAGAACTGAGAGATGCAGTTTTGTCACTTAATAATTATACTAATTGTATGTTATAATTTAAAGTAATAAATAAATTTAGTTAAACACCAGTTAGTACTGAATTGTAAAATCATAATTTAGTAAAGTTAAATTAATTACATTTCATTTTTACAAGCAGAAACACCAATCCATAGTCGTTTATATAATACGAGTTCAAATATAGGTTACGTTTTCCTTATTTATGACAGATCCGTTTACTTTCTTATGTTCCAACACTGACTTAGTTCAAACCTACATTACAAACACGCGGCATATTCCTACACCCTGTTACTATCTATAGGAGCGGAATTGACAATCATTTTGAATCTCTGTGTAGGTACCTAAAAAAAGAAAATTGCAACAAACATTCAGCCTTTGATTTTTAGCTAACGTAATTTTAAAAATTTTAGTGAAAAAATAAATCCTGGGATTTCAATACTTTCCTTAAAAATAATAGATAAACAAATGACCAACTTGTTAGCCTGGGTGTATTTTTTGCTATACACAAATATTTCTACAAACTTAGCCATAAATTACGTAAAACAGAGGTGGAATGAGAAAAAAAAAGAATTTGCCGGTTTAACTTTAGAAGAATTGTTAAAAAGGATAACTTTTTGCCTTCACAAAACATATTTTAACTTTTTAATAATAAGATGTACCAACAAACATTTGGAACTGCAATGAGATCACCATTTCAAGTGTGGTGGCAAAACCTTGTTTTGGAAAAGTTGGAAATTGAAGTTATGAAAAAAGTACAAGATATATCTTTCTTCAAATGATGTGTTGATGATTTTAGCTATTTCAGCCAATTCACTGAAAACTAATTATTAAATAGTTTTAACTAATTTTATCCTAGACTACAATTTATCATTGAAAACGAAGATAAAGATAATAGCATCAGTTTTTTAGACATAAAATTAATCAGAATAAATCAATATAAACTATACAACCATACTGATTGGTGTTTTAAAACTACACATGTTCAAAGATATTTGAATTTTCTATCCATTGCTACTATAAAATACAAAAAAATATATTAATAGCGTAATTAATACCCTGGTAGATATTTGTTATAATTTCTCAGAAAAAGAAAATAAATTATAATAAATTAAAAAAAAAGATATGTTAATTAAAAACTACGACAAAAAGAAAAAAACAATTCAACAACATACGAAAGTCGAGATGTTCCAAAAGATTAATTACCAGGCCGAAATTGTCTGAAACAATACAAAAAATTTTCAAACTACAAAATCGCTCATAATTCTTTTAAAAACAATAGAAAAGATTTTTCACCCAAACTAAACAAAAGACTGATAAAATGAATGAAACATATGTGATATCATTAGAAATAGTAATAAAAAAATAACAATTAAATAGAAGGTAAATCGAGCACTGTGAGATATACTGATAACTAACAGGAAATACCAATAAACTTCAGTCTCACAAATTCTTTAATCGTCAAAACACAATGTACATTTCGTTAGCTAAGCTAACATCTTCAGGTGTACATACAAGTGTATTGTCAAATACTAAATGCGTAAATATAATAAGTATATCCTAGGTTACAAAAATTAATGATTAATAAAAAAATAACAATTTAACAACATAAGAAAATCAAGATGCTCTACAATATTATACAGCCATTAATTCCAGGCCGAAATTGTCTGAAGCAATTCAAAAGATTCTCAAACCCTACAATCTTAAAATAGTCCATAAACCTCTTCCGTAGAAAACATTTTTCACATAAACTAAAAAAAAGACAGCATCTAAAAAAAGAAGCATTTGTAGTGATTAATATAATGTCGAAACAAAAAAAAAATATTAACTCAACTGCTTTATCTCAAATCTAAAGCACCACCATAGTTGAAATCATACTGTTAATTTTGAAAGTGTCAAAGTATTAGAAGCAGAAATTAATTACCACAAAAGATTTTTTTAAAGGGGTGGTAAAACCTAAGCCTCATATTGTCAGCCCCCCCTCAGAGCCAAATCTCCCTCCTAATCAACATTACGATCCCCGAAAAAAAACCGATTATCGTAACTGGTCAGAGTGGGACTTGAACCCCGGACTCCGCACTCGACTATCAGCCAGGCAAAACTGATAAAGTGCATTTACAAAATTTAAACTTTTTTACCAATTCTAAAGATAAAGCTCCCACTTTAACAGTTAGAAATACTGTCTATAAGATTTATTGCCTTATTTGTGACACAGTAGGACAAAGCACCAGTTTAGAAAAACGTATTAAACAACATGAATATGATGTCAACTCTGGCAAGCTCTTCCTACAGGTTTATTTGAACATTCATTTAAAACAGCTCATAAATTTAACTTTAAAAATCCGCAAGTTTCAGATATAGAATCTAATTATAAGAAAGGTTAATTTTAGAATTAATTCATATCAAATTGAATAAAATTTGTAACTTTGAAAACTTTAGTTATTATTAATTGGTAACTCTATAATATTTTATTAATTCAAATTAGGTTTAAAATTTCATTATGTTGTAGCTTGAAAAAGATATGTGATTATTGAAATTGTTTATTGTAAAAACGCTAAAAAGTAAATTATTGTTTTAAGATGCTCGAAAAGTTGCCAACAAGCAATGGAACGTATCTAGCAAGAATAAAACTAGAATGCTTTCATAATAAAGAAATTTTAATTTAACCTGACCAATATTCTCAATGAAACAGGAAAAAAAAAGACACTAAAATAAACAGATACGTGTATTGGTATTTGTAAAATAACAACGCACTTTCTCACTCCCAAAATTTTGACATTTCCCGATGTTTTCGTATGAGTCGATACGTTCTGTTTTCGGTCCGTGTATTTACCCCACCTTTACGTGTCCCATTTCAAAGGTGAAATCTGTTATTTAACGAGTTTGTTTGGCGGCGAAACTTCGCTACCGGTTGCCAGAAAGTGCGGTCTAAATCCACGATCGGGGACAATCTTATTGCGCAAGAGGATAGAGAGATCTGTGTCGATGACCGAAGCGGTCCGGAATATTGAGTGAGGTTATGTTACAATTTTGCGAATAACTTTTTTTTTTTGGTTTATAGCAGGTGATTACGATATTTTTCTATTTGTTCATCTTGGTTGTAAAACCATAAATGTTACTTTGAATCAAAATCTCTAATTCTCGTGTATTAACTAAATGCTGACCTATTTCTTGATGCGAATAATAGGTACATAAAGTGAACATATACATCCGTATAAATAGACACTGTTGAAGGAGATCAACACATATTTATGTTCTACTCCTGATGTTACAAAGTGGTTCTGCCAAATTTTCTCGCTCCCTCTAAAAACGAAGTACGAATGTAATTAAAAAACCAGGATTAAATTTTCCCGAAACTTCTCAGCCTTGGCGCTTCATTTTCAACTTTCCAAACTTCCTTTCCTGGTTTTTATTAAAAGATCCAGTTAAAAATATGCACATAAGCGCGGTATATAGAAGAAGAAAAAAAAAAGAAGTTGCCACCAATCGCTCCGTTTCTACGCCATTTAGGGCAGGAAAAAAGTTCATATTTCCCTTAGATGTTCGTTTATTAAATTTCTGAAGTCGCATGCGATCCCGAGCATCGTAACTTATATGCCCTTTTATCTCGTTAAATGCATACCCTCGCTAGCGCGGGGAGGTTGAGCGCTGGTTCCGGATGAAAAGGCGAAATTTTTAATTTAATTTTTCGAAGGCTTGATTTTTTTTTTGCTTTTATGTACCTAAGTGTTTTCTTTTTGTGCTGCGGGAAGTTACATTTTATAAATACACTTATACATGAAAGGGAGCGCCGTCTTGTGTGTACATTCTGCATAAAATATGATACGACACTGGTTTGTATTGATTAAAGCATTATCTTTCTGAAATTTTATATATTACGGTTACGTGTTCATCTATTTTTTTATTACTTCGTTCATATTCATTTTTCATCCGAGCAGGCTTTGAAAGGGTGGTTGGAGAGAGGTGTGGAAGGTGATTTATCATGGTCTCTTGTTTAATGATATCAGAATACGTCATGATTTCTCTAGACATTTTAAATTATAAAAATTCATTATGACGGTGTTGAAGAATTTTAGGAAAATAGCTTTTCATATTTATTGAACATCTGCAAATAATGAGGATTTGAATAGACATCGATCTAAGAGCAGTAACAAAAATTAAGGCTGTTGCTTAAAGAACTAAGTTTACTTTCGAGAAACATTTCTACATGTTAATTTAAAATGAAAAATCCTGAAAATTACTTAAGATTAAGAATGTATTACGGGGATTTATTGATATGACTAGAAGAGTATTGTATTTTTAAGTCGGTCCATTCACTCGATAATATTGCACTTTTAGAATGTGCAATACGCTTTAGGTGGTTTTCTTTTGTTTTTACCCTGTGTCGTTTTTGTTTTTAACATTTGTTTTATCACTGACAAATAACATAATTCTATCATGATTGTTTAGCACAATATCGTTTAAACTACCAGTAATAATAGAAGTTACAATTTCTGCGTTAACTTTTTCGGATACATGGACATTCAATTAGGTAGGGCTTGTAGTGTATTGTTGGATGCAAAATTCCAATTCACATTTACGATGCAACGCCCTAGAGCATCAGTTGTATCATCAGCAGACAGCCATATATAATTACCCTCTAGTTTTGATTTTATGTCTTGCATTAAGCTTGAAAACCATTTTGGGGAATAAAGTAGATTCATCCAGAACGTGCCTAGGGTATATTTTTCTAAAAATGATTTTAAAACAGGGTTCTGAATTTTATGAAGCGGAATATTTACAGCAGCAAAAGCGTTGCATAGATTCTTGTAAAAGTTGCCTTTTAAAGATTGCTTCATATTATCGGCATGTTTTTTAGTAGCAACATGTTGGGTGAAATGCGATTTTTTGAGACATTGTACATTTACATCGCAAATATTACGATGTACCAAACCATCTTCAAGTAACGAGAAATTATTTTCAAAACCATTAATCCACAAACTGGTAGAACACATTATAATGCAGTAAAGACAATGAAAATGAAAGCAATGGACTTTTCTATAATAAAAACTTGGGTATCTTTTGGAAAATGAAAACTCTAAACTCTGAAGACAAGAAACTACCTGTCAAGAACTTTATCAGAACATCAGTAAGAACCATAAATAAACTCTCAAAGCAAATTGCAATAGATTTAAACAATTAAGTATTAAGTAGGATAGATATTATGCTGCTGTTGGTATACGATTAGCCTATATTTACGCTGACCCCATATAAGTACTGCTATGGACAGGCATCCCGTTTTTCGCGAGTGTATTTTAAGTTGCATAGATTTTGTCATGATTTTGTCCGTTTCGCTGAATCATTGTATCCGAGAAATTTTGACACTTATATTTAATATTGTTTTAGTTTGTATAAAATTTAGTTAAAGAGTTAATTGTATTATTTATTTAATTTAGTGTTAAGTTTTTTTAAGTTAATTCCTTTAATTAAGATGTCTAGCGTTTGCTAGTTCTATTCAAGGCGTTTTCTACTAGATTTTGTCGGAGATTTGGTGCGTTTGCCTTGTACGCAGTTGTAGAGTTTTGTCAGGCAGTTCCTTGGTTGACTGTTACCGTGAATACACGTATTTAATTTTGGTTGCCATTTTGTATTTGATTTGGTATCGTAAGTTTAATTCTCTTAAATTGTCTTTTATTCTATCCATCAAGGAATTCGCTTTATAATAATTGTTATTATATTGATGTGCGCACATTATAGATATAAGATCATTTATTATTTCTGTGCAGGAAGATATGTTTTGATTTTAATTTTTCTCATTATATTTTAAAGTGTTATTTTTTCCGTTTTTCTATTTTGCTGTTTCGTTTTTAATTATCAATCACCTCGGTTGGGTGAATAGTGTTTTTGCATTTAGTTTTCATTATTGTATAATTTCGTGTGTTTGTCCACGAATTTATTTTATTTTGTTGAAACCACGTGGATCGTATTGGCAGAATTAGGATTATCTTCCTGAACAAACTAATCTTTTGCTTTATATAGGAAATAGCATTGTCCTATTGTAATTTAGAATCAAGTGCAGTTTTTTTTTATTTTTGGCAAGAACCTTCAGTTCACGGTCTTTTTTGCCTGCCATTTTGTAATTTTATCCATTTATTTAATAATAAATTTTAATTGTTACTTAGCATCTTTGGGTTAAAAATTCTGTTCTTTTATTTTTAATTAAACCTTTTCAATTTTTGGGGTAATTAAGAGAGTCAGTTTTCATTCACTCACAATGTACTTTTCGTGGTTAGAATCAAGTTTTAATTCGCGAGGGTAACTCTGAGGTATTTGTTTTTTTGCGTCCATATTAAATTTTATCCGTTGAGCTAGCTAATTTAATTTTCTTTTTCCTTGTTAATTTCATTTTGCAATTTCAATTATTTCAGTCAGTATACAGCAGTACGCATGCACACCTGTAACACCTAGATAGCACTGTTAGGCGCACCGGCCAACCGCAACAGTATGTGGTGGGGGTCAAAAACCTAAAACCACCGCGCTTTGGTGATTAGTATATGATAATCTATGGTAACTGTTGGTAAATCTTGAAGCGATTTTGTTTTAATAAAATAACTATTTAATAAAACCAAACACGTTAGAGATATGGTATAGGTCCAGTGATTGTCATTCTATGGCATGCAACGTCCTCTACCCCCAACCACATGTAACTAACCACTCACTCCACTACTTTCTGAACTTCAAAAAGCAAAAGTAGAAGAATTCACGTTAAAAAAAAAGACAGCAACGACAAGCAGAGCCCTCTAGCGGTCGCACTGACAGGCAAGCGGAATTCCGCACGCCAATTCTGCCGTATCGGTTCTGGGGGTTGTACCAGCGACAACGGCAGTACCAACCGACGAAGATTAATGGGCGAAGAGCAACTTTCGGGGGGATTCGTAGCAGTTAAGCGACTGAAAAATGCGACCAGAGGTAAAGTTCGCGAATTGCAGCGAACGCAAGAGAAGTCACGAACGCGAAACTTGGAAGAGGGGTTTCGTGCTGGGGTTTTCTTCGACTTTCTCTGTGGAATTAAATTTAAAAGGGAATTAAAGATGACGCGGATTCTTCGAAGGGGAAAGCGAGAAAGTATGGAGTAACTTTCTTAGATTAAAAACCCTTTATATTTTTATACAAACGGATGGAGAGTTTAGTTATGCACAATTTTTCTAAGGTACTATCTTTGTATCCTCACACTTTCTTCTTTCATTAAGAAGATTTTCTTATAATTCATTTTCCCTCACAACCTCTGCACTTCATCAACTAGAAAGGAAATTTGAAATACTATTTGGGCACTCAACCACTAACTATGTCGCATATCTAACGCTTATATTTGTCAAATCAGTCCGTCTTTCAGATGGTTATTATTAGAAGTCCACTATACGGATGGCACCCGGGTGTATATTAAGACAATCTGTTGTAAATCTATTTTTATAAATCGTTCCGTCTCTGTCCCACCATTTTGATGCCAGTGTTAGCCGTCTTTATCGAAAAGTGTTTATTTTAAAATATCTTGAGGACTGTACGTGTGTCGCTCTACGCACCGTTGATGCTGTCTCCTCCGACGGACACTCATTCCGTCTGCTGTTACGACTTACTGATCGTGAAAGGTTAAATAAACAGACTCGCATGGTTGTAGGATATTTTCGTTCGTTTGGAGTTAATTCATGCGATTTTCTCACCTACTTACGATACTTAAGCAAATGTGTCGGAAATGCCATATTAAGGTACCTAATGTTAAAAGAGAAATTTAAAAAATAATTATTAATGAACCATGGATATGCTATTGAAGAGCTGGAGGTGAAAAAATGTCGGTTATTAAACGTGAATTAATTTAATAACAAAAAAATTGGTGGCACTCAAGGAAATTCTTGCTAGTTTAAGTTTGAACTCATGACCCAACTCTCCGTTTATATGTGGCTGCAGTAAGCACGGTATGCCCTATTAATGCTTTTTTTTTTACTACATAAAAACTCCTTGTGAATTAAATAAAATTCAATATCCAGTTTGGTTTGGACAGCGAAAAGTGCTTTCAAATAATTTGCAACGAGCAAATAAAATAAAAATTAGGTACTTGAAAGGTGGCTACCTTATGATTGAAATAGAGATAAAAAATGCTATGTTTATACAAATATTGGCGTAAGTCGCAGACAATCTTCGGCTATCAAATTTTTGTAAAATACCCCAGGATGCATTTGAAGGGTTCCAGATAATCCAAAGTTCCTTCTAAACACACACATAACAATCCCTCACCGACTTGAAATAAGAGTTTTCCTTTGGAACCTATCCTATTTCCAAACTTTTGCCGCACCACACAATTTTTCGAGAATCGCTGTTATAGAACAAACTTTGGGACTAGTAATTACTATAGAAACATGCTCAAAGATCATAGGATACACAGATGACATCGTCTTGCTGGTAGCTGCAGATGATGTTTACAACTTCATGACTTACGAAAAAAGAAATCTTCACAGGATCTACAATTGGGCGAAATTGTTAAAAACCCAGAATTGGCTATCGGAAAAGACTGAATCAATAGTATTCAAGACTAAAAGAAGTAGGGCAAATGTGCGCTTCACTATCGTAGTGCAAATGTGCGCAATTCTGACGAGCATGCTGATATGACTTTGCATGGCAATCTGGTACGAAATCCCAGCAAATAATGTTTATCTGCGTATATTTGAAAAGCAAGAAAGAATGATGCTATTCAGAATGTCACTGGTTTACCGTATAGGGTCCCTAGACATGCATAACTGTGACCAATCGCCCTCATGGATTAGACTAGAAAATTTGCTTGTAAAATCGTTCGCCTAGTTGCTCACGTGGTGGTAGAACCACAAGACATGTATATGTAGCAGAAACAAACGTTGGAATGAAACTGACATCACGGCACAATCGGCTAAAAAAATGATGCCAAACGTCAAAATCTGGCAGTTTTGCAAGTTTCGACAGCCAGTTGTATCACGCAGTTCCTGATCGGTTAGGGAGTCTGCAGATAATATGCTGAATTCAGCAAAGATGCAGTCAGTGAGTGAGTGAGTGCTTGCATTGTGGCCTGTAAGACACTGCGGAGAGAAACCCAATGTTGAGTTCGTTGCAGAGATTTCTGAAAATAACGAGGTATTAGAGGTGCTGAAGGTAGAATAAAGCTGGCAGCTAATACACGACATGCTGTAGGATATCATCAGTAAGAAAGAAGCCAGGCCAGGCAGAAATGAGTTTGCAAGGAAAGTAAGCTGCTATGTTATGTCTGCAGATTTATCTTCCAAGATTGTTCTGTATCTAATAAGTGAAGTTTAATGGGTGAGCTACTCTTGCACCCTTTGACCAGAACTTCCCATATCACATACGTATTCCTTAAAAAAATACTCCAGAAAGTAGCTCATGTTGCTGAATAACCTGCAAAGAATAGAAGGGCCTTCAATGCACTGAAACATTATAATAGATTTAAAAGATGATTGATTTATTTTTTAGTGAAAATAAGTAATTTCAAATTTCTTATTTTAACACAAAAAAAACTTTGGAAAAAAATATTTATTCTTCACACAACTCCATCCATAATTTTCCACTATTTTCCAGGTAGAAAAAGAAAACAGAACCACTCTAACAAATGTTTAACCAACACCTACATCGCCTGACCTACATATATTCCCCCCATTTCCACTACTAAAATGTGTCTGAGAAAACAGCCAGCAGATGGGACTAAAGTGCTTTCGGACCGACTGATATTATACTGATTTAGGAAAGTATCCCCGATGTCCATACGTATCTGGCAAGGGTACCACTCCATTATGCGATACTTATAATATTAAGTTTCCTTCAACCGTCATCCCTTTCATCCCAGGAGCGCAGCGAAAAAGGGGACCTCCCTGGAAGTAAATCAGGTGCTAAAATGTATTTGCGCAACATCCTGCTGTAATCTAATCGCCATCTGGGATCTCTGAGGAAAAGAGAAGTTTCTCTAGCGAAGCTAAACGATTGTCGTGCATTATTCATGAGTTTTCGAAAGATCGAACCGTGTATTTTAGCAAATAAGTCCCTTCTGGTTAAGTTTAGGCATGTATAAGTGAAATTAGCTAGAGTAAAACTATAAAATCCCCTCATACTACACAAACGAAGCTCTCCTTTTCATACGGGGACTTGTATTGAGTTGTCCCTTCAAGATGGCATTCGCAGAAAAGGTGATATATTTTCCTTTTTTTGAAGCGGTATGCGACTGACTAGAGTCCCCGCCATAATAGTGAAAGATATCGTCGCAAAGAGAGTTATTCTATAGCGGGTTTGGGACGTGACAGGAATCCTCGCGATATTCCCAACGGGACAGTCGTGGGGGGATATTGTTATTGTCGTCTTAAAGGAGTTGGGGATGAGAAGGTGCCAGGGTATATCGTCCGATATAAAAAGGAGTGACTTTTACGAATATATAAAATATCCTTTTCGTTTTTTTTTTCTGTGAGAGACGGTCGGGTAGGTTTTTTTACTTCAGTGTAAAGTATAAAGGTCCTAACGTATACCCTGAGGGAATCACCAGAGTGAGGTAGATATATCGACTACTTTGTTAGAGTTAAAAAATGGTTGATTGGGTAAATCGTCAATTACAATAATACATTATTTTATTTTTACTGCCTAAGTTTTCGCAAATTTAATTTTTGCTTCATCGGAGACTTCAGGTTAGGTTAAAATTATGACACGAGCGCTGGTTACATTTAATATATAAAGATGTATTCTTAATGATAGGTATAAAGAGACTGTCACCAGTATTATCTCCAAACTAGCTTGAAACTGCCTAAGTGCCCTAAACAAGCTAACGATGATGGAAGGAAGTGCTTAAAAGAATAAGGACCAGACTATCGAAACAATGTATTGATATGAGAAAAGACGGGAAGATTTTAGACAATCGCCAAGGAACTGCAGACTACTGTGTATAACAATGGTAGCAGAATACCATATTCTGTCCAAACAGAAAGAAATCTTTACGTCAAGAGTCACTTCGAATGTTTAACATGTTTCCACTGCTGATCTTGAAGAACAATAAAGATCTACGTGGAGGAATTGTTCTCAACAATGATAGGGTTTAATTAAGCTTCAAAAAGCTTTATTAAACCCTATCTAAGAAATATAAATTCGAATCTTAATATAGGCTAGTAATTTCGGCTTGACGGTCTTTACGACGTGATAGGATTTTAAAGATAAATTCAATTTTAATATAGTACAAGAAAAGGAACAAATAAAATGATAACAGCAAAAACTTGCTGGTAAGGAGGTTATGTCACGCTATTGTGTTGTAGCGGGTCCAAATTGGCTTTCCCTGTACTCAAAGCAATTCAACGATAAGCAGTCTCCCAAATTAGGTACTTTTTTCTCCCTAAGTTCAAACCAAAACAAAATAGGTCCTAAAGGACAGGACCGGATTACCAAAACCAATAATAGAACAATGAAAAACTACAATTATCTTTATTACTAAAGATGCGTTGGGACCAGCAAGAAGTACGAAACATAGCTGCTAGATGGCGTTGCAGGCTCTAATTCTTAATTTAATTAAACAATAATCTTTAACTGAAATCCATAAATGAAACGATCGCAATCCCACGGCAACAATTCCATTTTACCAGAGAGACAATCTAAATTCCGAAGAGGCTTTAGCTGCATTATTACGCTATTAGATATCACCTACATGCTTCTGAGTGTGGTGATTTAACTTTGTTGGTTTTATTGGATTACTCGAGCGCTTTTGACATTCTTAATCATCGACTCTTACCGACTATTCTGCATTATTTGTGCAAGAACACAATTTCTTTACTTTTTTATTATTTCTCAGGTAGTTTTCATAGAGTTAAAATTAATGATAGCTTATCAGAACAGATATACTTGAAGGGTGGTGTACCACAGGGTAGCATATGTACTCTTCTTCTTTTTACTATTTATATCACCGCTTTCGGAATTTCTGTAAGGATTGTTCGATAGGAGGAAGCTGGTACTTGAACCCAAAGCCTCTATTAATCCTTTCACTGCTGAAGATGACTGTAATCGCAAGCGACCAATTGCGAATGCACACGATTCTCAAATTAGGCGCAGTGGAAAGAGTTAATATCAATATTCTGGTATCAAAAACGGCATTACTGGATTCGACAAGAAATTTTTGAGCTTGAACTCGATATTGATCTCATATTCAAAAAAAAACTTGTTTAAACCTAAATCAAAGTCGTGATTTGTACAGAAGCGAACGGGGAGGTAGCTATCGTAGAATTTTATTAGAGAGAATAAACGAATCATCTTCTTTATTGTCATTTAGATTTCGCATTACAATATATGTACTTACGGTGGTAGTATAACTTTTTTAATGGTTCAGGTGGTAGAATACAAATCCCCTCATATTTTGGGGATTTCAAACCCTGCATCTATTAATGTATTGATTTTGTTTTAGAGACAGCTTCATTTACTATGTAACAGCTATTTATTACATTAATAAAGGTATTTATTATTATTATTATTATTAGTATATTTTTCAACTGGATTTAAAAACTGAAGATTTGACAGTGAACGCTTAATATATTATACTTGTGTGTCGAAAATATGAATTCTAAAACAATTTTTTGATTAAAATATTTGGAACAAAGATTAGTTTTCTTAAAGAAAAGCAAATAAACCATTAATTTACTAATTTATAGTCTCCTTTTCAACAAAAAAAGCATTTAACATTTCAGAAATTTTATATATAACCTCGAACAAAAAAAAAAAAAACGTGGTACACAAGAGCTCCTCTAAAACGACAAGAAGACGACAGCGCACTTCAGCTAAACGAGAACTCGACAAAGAATCAGAAAAAGGAAAAAGAAAACAAAAAAAAAACAAAAGAACAGCGTTTACCTTTACGTACAAGCGCCCTTTATATTTCTACCTTTCTTTTTTCGTTCGCCGACATTTTAAATTTTAATTTACACGACTGTTGAAATACCCGGGTGTATTTGGATATTTTCTACGACCTCTGGCGTAGGAACATCTCGTAAATGCTGGGTGCCGAGAGATTTAGCGTACGAAACACCTGAGCGTCGATCGGTAAGGAAAAAACTTTCACCAAAAAGTTATCTATGATATTAGAAACGTGCGAATGACGTAAACAAAAGACGGCGCTCAAAGGAGGGTGGATAGACAAGATGACTGTGAAATGGTGGGAGAAAGGCAATGGTGGGTTAGAATGCTTTTGGGGGATTTAGTTTTTGTTCTGACTGATTTTTAGATTCTGTGTAAAAAAGCACGAAACTAAAATACTGACATGAGTAAAATAAGAAAAGTTGTTCTCAGTCAGAACATCAAAGGACACCTTTAAATGAATGGTATTTTCATGCTGAATATAAAAGGGCTTGCATTGAAATTTCATTCTTCTCTCAAAAATTAACTAATTTCACATCAGATTTCGATATAAACAAATCATAAAATAGACTAAAATAAATTTCTACATGCTAATCTTAGTCCCTCGACAAAAGCCATACTGATATTATCAACATGTTTATTTTCAATTCTGGAATGCCGCGAGATACATTAGACCTTTTGTTTATATCCGCCTATTCATAAATACTGCGTAATACGATCCTAAATCCGCATCCACGCTCATATAAGGAGGATAGACAATACACAGAACATCATCATTCATTCCATAAGCAGTAACGCGCGAAGAAAAAAAGAATGAAAGGAAAAATCTGCTATCTAGTCCCCCTCCCCACCACGGTGCTGCTGGCGAACGAACGACGGCGAAACCAGTATCGCCAACTTCGCAGACATAATTCATCCGACTACCGCGGATACCACAAAGATGGCGCTGGCCCAATCCACGGAATCCTTCGTTTTGATACGATTCTTTCAGGAGAATATCCTTCGGAGATATGGGAAACTTTCTTTTTCCTCTCTTGCGTTGAAGTTCTTAGGTAATTCCTTAATCCTCGGATGCCTTCAAGGGTGGGTATCACTTCATGAACACCCTATATCTCCGTTAACTATTTACAATGCGGGTAGGGTAGAAAGTTTTTTTGTTTACTTTCGTCGTTGGATTTTTTTGACGGGTGGAGGAATGGGGGAATTGATGCAGGCATGGAGATAATTAAACGTTTTGTTCAATTTCGGCTATTAATCGTCCGGCTGTTGCGAGACAGGAACAAGGACTTGGCTATGGAAGTGAGTGTTTGAGACGGCTTCGTTATCCTGGAAGGAGTCAAATTTAAGACGGAAAAGGCGCACAAAACTAATTAACTTGCAGATTCATTTAATCTAGAAAGACGGAACCCTCTCTCCGGACCGAGCGTGGGGGAGAAAACTTCTTTCGACCAGCTAGAGAAAAAATTAACAAATTCCCGGCATAAGCTGATAAGAAACGTCGTATTAGGACGGAGGGGGAGAGAAGAAAAAATTGCCCCGGGGGTGCTTGGGAAAGTTAATGGATCTGTTTGTTTATGTCTAGACCACTTTTTCCACATTTTTGTTTAAGGCACGGTAAAATATTAATTTCTGTATAGGATTGAATATACACATATAAATTAGCGACTCTTAAAATTTATACTTGAGATTGTAAATAATAATAAAGGGTGATTCAAATTGAATTTAGGGATTTGCATTGTGTGAGGTTTATGTTTCAACAGTGGCTTTTTTAAACTCCTACAGTTATGATCGTTTTTATGTTGCTTCTAGTAGTAGTAGCAAACTAATTTGTTCATAGTGTGACATGTTGGAGATAGGGGAAGTGAATAAATTTCTCAGCGACTAGATCACTCGTGTTTATTCGCGTCATGATGGGGAGCAGTGTTAACTAGTAATTTATTCAGAGCGGACAACACACGAGTATGTCTAATCGCTGTAGAAATTCATTCACTTCCCCTAACTTGCCCAACACTGGTAGTGACTCAACAAAATGAAGGTACTTCCCCCTTTTCAACAAAGTATTTGAATTACGGGCACCTTATTCAAAGCCTGTTCTTGCAAAACTCAAAGATTTGCACAAAAAAAGTCTTTTCATACCTAGATCAACAGCTTTTTGGCGATTCTTCTTAGAATAACAAGTTTATGTAATTGTATCTCATGTTCTTCCGCCCAATACAAACACACAACGAACGCATTAACTGCTTCTTTATCGGACGTTGTTGAGAATCCTCTGCAATTGTCCTCACTCAATTATCGTTTTCTACGGTAATAGTATTTGAAATAAGTTCTGCATTTGGTAAAAATTCGGTGTCGAAATATTGCTCATCGCCTCTTGCCCATTTTAGTATCTCTGTATTTGGAATACGATCCTTTCCCCGATTATCTGTATTTACTAAATCTACTAAATTTACTAAATCAGGTTTGCTTTCTCTCAGTACGCTTAGAGGCAATAAATCCTTTTCATGCGATTTATCCTCACCGTTACAGGCAGTTGCGTCAAAGATTTTGCCAAAGAAAACACAACATTCTTTAATGAAAAAGTTTTCAAAGATTTTTGGTCGGATATCGCATGAGGGGCGAAGAGTTGCGTCGTACCACGTTCGAGGGGCGGCTGCGAGCTATAACCGAACATTAGACGGAATACTACGCTGTGTCACGCCCGAGAAGCGCGTACAGTCAGTGGCGCGCCGTCTATACGCGCAATGTGTGCAAGAGACACAGGCGCCAGCGCCGGATAGGCGCCGGTACATGAAAGGCGCTAAAAGCTAAAACCAGCCAGCCCCAAATTTTAAATGCTTCTTTAAAAAAATGTTTTCCAAGAGCCGAACTTTGCTATTTTTGTTATTTATCGAGTTGCATTTTTTGAGGCATTGTCCGCGCTTGGAATTCTCGGACTTGAGAGACAATAGACAATGTACCTGTGTTTGTATTTCTGTAGAAGCTATAAACTCTAAAGAATGCACTTGCGACCATAATTATTAGTAGAGACGAGACAAATAGTTAAAGCACAGGCCCACTTTCCATATGGAGCGTAAATGTTTATTTTGCAGTATACACATGATTTCAATTATAAACACTTCTAAAATGAGGGTCTCAAGTAGTGGTACCTTTAAGGCATTAAATTTCGAATGATGTCCTTGTTTATTCGAATGCGACTTACGGGATAAAAAAGTGGCGAAAGTTGGCAAATGAAATCCTAGAAAAAGGCGTTTTAATTAAAATTGCACACAGGCGCCGAGCAAACTCGGCGCGCCACTGCGTACAGTCTATAATCAGACTGGATCGGAAAGATTATTGTCGTGTCGCACCCAAAGAGCGACTACCACCGATAGTTCTAAAGGAACAGAGAAAATTAACGTCGTGTCACACCCGAAGGACGACTACGATCTATAGTTAGGACAGAGAGGAGGGTCGGGTATCAGCGAATATTCAGCGCGTGGGGATGCGGTATATTAAGAATTGAAACTAACATGCATGCCGGCTAATTAACAGAAACAAAAACAAATTAATGAATAACGTAGTTGTTGTATTGTTACCGAAATTTGCTCAGCCCTCCATATTCTGGTCAGCAAAAAGATATTATTATTATGACAAGATGTAAATGGTTATAGTTCTAAAAACAGCTATCATTTTATTATTTGCTACGTCAAATTTCGATTTTACACGAAATTAGCAAGCGACACTACTCAATAGAACAGCACTAAGTTTTTAATCCATACCGACTAAGCACATTTGTAGTTACCCGGACTGGGTACGTAACAGCGCATTCATTTACTGCGGACGTCAATCTACTTGCAATTTGCTTCGCAACAACGCGTTACCGACGCAGCGGGCGGTATTGAATCGCAAACACTGCGGAATTGAAAACGCATCGCTGCACAAAGCTCTCTATCCACCGCCGAGGGATCAAAACGGATTTTATCTCCCCCATTAATTACCCCGCTCATTAACCCCACTCTTGTTCGCCCCAATTAACATCGAAGAGCGCAAAAAAGGAATCGTAGAGGGAAAAAATCTTTAATTCGAATGGACGTAAGTTGAGAGAGGTACGTGGACTTTAGTTTTGATTGTATGTTCCTCCGGTAAAACGCTCCTACGGATTACATTGTGATTTTATATGTTTATTTTTATTTGTTTACCGAACTGTCGTTCCATTCGAAAATGTCGATGTTTACAATACGTTTCATTTCCTGTTGTCAATTGATCAGTGATTTTAGTATTCCTGTCGTCCTTTCCATTTGTGACCCCTAGGGATTTCAAACTTGCGACTTTCAGTTTTTATTATTAACTTAAAAAAATAATTGCTAATTACTAGTGATTCTTGTTGGCAACATTGCATTTAAATAATAATGCTACGTTGCAGTTCTCCATTGCCTATAAAAAATGGTAATTTACATTTTATAGCACAAATTTATAAGCAGAAAATCCATGCTTTCAGTTCAGTGAAACGGTGACAGGTGGCGTTGGTAGATACTCACATGAATAATTGATTCAAACGCGTTCCCTATAGACCGTAATATAAACGTCGATGCAAAAACGACGCTTTACTATGAAATCCTCTGGGAGGGGGGTGCATATTGGAGGAATTGCATTACCAATTCATAATTCTGGATATACGTGATCTTAGCGATAAAATCGTTGTTCAATTTTACAAGTGACTTGCATAATGTATATCAACTATATACTTGGAAATTGTTGGAGTATTCTTGCAATGATGTTAAAAGTAATCGTTCTTGTTTAATATTCGTGTATAGGTACCTAAATGAACATATCTTGATCTTAAGAATCCTTATGAATATGACCTCCAAAAAATACAGCAAAAAAAAGTTCTTAAATAAATTTAATTGTTAGAAGTGTTATTCCTAGAAAAAATGACCATTACTTGCTTCTCGTTTGATTATTGTAAAGTAATCGAAGTTCAGCGTCAGATTTAAAGGAATGCATTCTAAGATTAAAAAATAAATATAGTTTTGGATCGACAAATCCCTAAACATTATTGAAAGCTGTTATGATATAATATGCGAGCTTTGGTGTGACATATAAATGAATCATGTGTTCGGAATTTTTGCAAATGCATTGAAGTATGCTATCGTTAAACCTTTATTCAAGAGAGGTGATAGGGATTTAATAAAAATTTTAGGCAATATGTCTTTTATCGTCATTTTCGAAAATTTTAGAAATGAATGTCTCATCAAAACTCTTATCTTTTTTGAAAAACACAAGCTATTTAATTGCCATCAGCACAGTTTCTGGTCCGGCAAATCTACGGTTACGCTTTGTTTGAATATACTGAGCCTAATTATGGATGCATTTGAAAATAATTACTTAACTGCAGGGTTATTTTGACTTGAAAAAAAGCATTCGACTCAATGTCGCACAAAGATGCTTTTGATAAATTATATAACTCGGTATAAGAGGTGTTTCTTATGAATGGTTGAGTGTACTTAGGTGGTAGAAGACAAAGGGTAAAATTAAATCCAAGGAACTTCTACTGGAGTGGACGGATCTATTTAAGGTGTACCACAAAGAAAGCGTTTAGGACCTCTTAATTTTTAATATTCATAAATGATCTGTTTAAATGTTGTTGCCGACCATGAAATAATGAATTTTGCAGATGATACGAAGTTATTGTTCTGGGGCAGTGATTGTATAACTCTTCAGAATCGGTCCTCTACTGTAGAGTAATGTCCTTCAGTGGTTTAAAATAATGAACATGATAGTAAATACAGAAAAAACCAAGCTATTCTTTACAAATTGAATGATACTATTAAACACTGATAAATATCACTTCTTATAGATACCATTCCACTGTATAGATATTGCAAAGTTCTGGGTATCACATTTGATGATAAAATGGATGGAATAACATTTGATAACTTTGTGGAGCTTGGGAATGCATGCTACGCGCTAAGAATATTAAAGGTCAGTGAAAATCGGCAAACTCTGATAATGGTATATCAAGCCTCGTGATATCGGCTGCCATTCAAGGATGGGGCTCTTCCCAATATGCAGAAGATTTTGTTCTTAAAAAGAGCGGTACGAACAAATTTCGAACTTTCCTTCAATGCATCTGTCGGACAGATATTCAAACAAAACCTATTAACATTGTACGGAATATATAATACAGGAGTGTTTAATTTTATTTTTAAAACAAACAACTTTTTGAAAAGGACGAAAAAGACACGAATGCGAAACGAGATTTCGAACTGATTACTATATACATCACACAGATTAACAAAACGAGAAAAGTGTAGCTATAATTGCATCAAATTTTTTAATGTACTTCACAAGAAAAAACCGCTGCAATATTCGCATCTCAAAAAAAGTTCATAATCTGATTTGTAATTTCGAACTTATCGGTGAATGATTTTTTAGTCACAAACTATAAAATTTAGTTTAGTAATATTGTCTAGCTGGCAAATATGTTGTCTAGGTTTTTTTACTTTGTTTTGTTTCTCTTTGAGTATGTTTTCTGCATTTTGGGGATAGGTGGTTCGGGTTGTATTTGTATTATATTTAATCCTCTAATTGTTGAAATAAAGGTATTAATTATTATTATTAGTGGTAATAGTTTATACATACCTTGTATACACTCCTTATCGTATTGTAAGTCTAACAAACTGAATATATATCAAGCATGGCAGCTCTATACTTTTACCGCAACAAACAAATAACCATCTTTATACGAATACTTACCGCATCTACCTAGATTTACCAAGCGCACCTGCTTCTGATGTTGACCAATAAAAAGCGTAATACTCGGCGCTACCAGACAGCAGAGTCTAAAGTTGCACATCGCCAAAAAATCAATATACTCCCTACCACAACACACGGGGCTTTGAAAAATGTCTGGCTAACCCCTTGCACTTTCCCGGCCCGAACAATTTAGCACAGGCGACTGTACTATTACTTAAACTATCAAACAGCTGTCAGTCTTCCCAAAGTCTTAATGGACTTTACTCTAGTAGTAGACGGAGTACGTATATAAGACTGAGCCTTTGTATCACCGGAGTTTCTCGGCGGCAATCGTTGAGGAGTTCGATAATAACGAAAAGCTGTGTAAGACTTATTTTGGTTCTTAACGGCGTAGAAAGAAACTTATGCAGTTGATGGGTGTTTGTAAAGGCCGTCTTAAGCCTTGAGTTGTAAAGATTCGAATGGTTTTCTATAGAAAAGATTAATTTGGGGATTTTTAACACAGAGGTTTTCATTGCGGTAATGACATTAAGAAACACCCAAATGTATGGCTTCTGATTGGATACCAATTGCAATGTTGAAAGGATGTGCTTACGGAATGACAGATTCACTGATGTGTATAATAAATTTGAGCTTTAAGTCGGGCATATTTCTCGATGAATTAAAAAAAAGCTCACAATAAAATTAATACACAAAAAGGTTGAGGTGTTAGACGACAAAGTATCTGAAAGAATAATTTATCTACTCAAATACAAGCTCACCTGGAAGCATATAAATAAATAATAAAAAAATAGCAAGGAATCTTTTATTGATTAATTACTGCGCTCAGGTATGCGGTTATCCTTAATATTTTAATATAATTATCATATACTAAATAACAATAAAATAAATTGATTTCACCTTTACAGTATTTTATTTAAAAACAACGAAAGCATAAAAAGATTACTTGCCAAGCAAAAATTACTTAGTAGTAGTATATTACTGACTGTATAGAGTATTAAATTTTGTTACCTAAATTTCCGGCACCGAAGTGACGGGCGGGTCCGTGAAATCGCGAGCAAGAATCAAAATAAAAGATAAAGTGGTGCAACTTTTTACAACCCTTCGAAGAGTGGGTGGATATTCGGCAATCATGCAGGGTGCCAGCCGGCTTGTCGGCGAGGGAGTGGGTTGATCGAATACACAACCCAAGATGGAAAATAAATTCGGCGCCACATGCTTAGGAATTACTTATCCTGTTAATGCCACCTGATAAGCAGGAATCCAAGATTCTTGAAAATAAAAATCGAGGGGTAAAACGGTTTGCAAAAAAAAACTCATACACAAAAAAAAAGAATGAATTCACAGAAAAAAAAAAAAAACAACTTTTATTAATAAAATGGTTAATAAAAAAAAAGTTTGTATTATTGACAAAATTAAAAAAATAAAATGATACTTCTATCAGTAAACGTTAATAACGACAAAAAAAAAAAATAAAATATATGTAAAATTCAAAAAATAAATATGATACTCTGTATCATAAACGTTAATAAGACAAAAAAAAAGAAGAAAAAACTATAAAATAAACAGAAATTCGTAGGCGAAACGATTGCAAATGTTTAAGAAAAAGTTTTACAGTACAAAAAAAATTAAAATAAAACTAAATATTTGACTGATTATACTAGTGGTGAATGAAACACCTGTCTATTACAGCCCGATATTTAATCGGTTGATGATTTAAAATATTTTTGAAGTCTTAAAAAAAGAAAAGCTATCTGAATATTAAAGTTATATTTTCTGACTAATATACCTCCGATCCTTGTATAACAAAAAAATTACAGTACGTTGATAAAAAATTAAGAAGTGATCGGTTGGTTATTACTAAAAAATTTTTAAACGCAGACAAATTTACAAATAAAAAGGAGTTGCTTTGTTCTCAAACAGCTAGCACGGCTGGAATCCTCCCTATCGACAGATGTAGCTCTGGGAGACTTGGTATACCGAAGCAGATGGTCACTGATTTTCTAGAGGAGGTAGGTAAGATTCTCCAAAGGGACTTAAAAAGGTGCGAATCTCAGCGCACGGGGTGTCAAATTCACATATAAAGATGGAAATTCAAATTCAAAATAAAGGCGGTAAAAAAAAAACTCTAAAAAACAAACTCAAAATAGTGATTAAAAAGAAATGAAACAATTTCTTACCGTTAAAATAAGAGGTTTACAACGAAGAGAAGAAAGACAGAATGGGTTGCAGAACGTGTTCTCAAATTATAGCGAATTTATCGAAACCATCGTGTATATTCACAAAAATTCCACACCACACGAATATAAGCCAAGAATAATCAAGCAATCTTCCAATAAATCCCAGATTGTGAAAATATCAAATTTCAAGATAAGAGTAATACTCGGAGAACGCCTCTAAACAACACACAGATGGCCACAAGCGAAGAAGCGGAAGCAAGATACGTATCCAACAACAGAAGACAGATAAATAAAATAAGAATTAGGACATCGAGGCGCCCTCTAACGACGAAAGATGAAACAAGAATAGGGCACAGATGAAAGGAACACGTCAATCGACAACTCGAATCGATAAATGCCGAGATGTGTATATCAACAGACCATAACCTTCCTAGAAGTAACGTCAAATGTCAAAACAGGATTGACAGAATTTACTAAATTGAAAGAAATTAAACGAAAATCTAAGACCGTATTAAGTATGAGGAAATTATGTGTAAGTAAATGAGACTAAAAGATACAAATTTTAGCTAGACCGCACTAGCATGGGAAAGAAAACACAATTTGAAAGCCAAAAAGTTAAACGATAAAGTTTACGTTGAGGAATTACAAAGACGTAGGAGCATCTCTGAAAGTAAAAGAAGGTAGAGGACGGATATAGGGGAAAATAGGATTACAAAAGCTTGTCGAAAAGACTAGCGGCGAACTAATTCGAGGTAAGCGAAGTAAAAAAAACCGTAACAATTTAAAATAAAAAGTAAATAAGGTTATGAGTTCGGATTTTACAAATAATAAGCAAATCCAATAAGGCGGCAACATTTTGGCGGTCCTTTGGCTCTAGTCGTGATGGTTTGGGTTTCGACACGGGCAGCGGTTTCGTTCATCGGTCGGTTCAGACTAGCTCTGTCGTCGTCCTTTCCCTATCGGAAACTGTTAGCATACGGCAGCATACAGTCTTTAACCCACGGCTAATATGGAATCTAATAACTGATTGCTGGGTTCCTCACTTACGAGATTTTATTCCTCGGCACAATATCTGGTATTTTTCTCCAGCAGCAACAGATGACCGAGTTACGCGTTGCACTTTAAACAATATATATTGTGTTGGGTGCTTAATGGCGATCCACCGTACCCAGAAACAGAGAGGATGTAGAGGACACGTATAGCGTGTTTATGTGTTCCATTGCAATCTGACTCACAAAGTGGGGCGAGATAGCGATCATTTAAATTTAACTAATCCTTGCTTTTGTATATTTTTTCTTTAATTTAAAAATTAAGACTGTTAATTCCATCTAAAACGGTGTCCGTTATAGACTTTTATATCAAAGCCAACCCTCAAACTTTGTTAAATTTCTGTATTTATCACATATTAATGGATTTTCCTAATACATCGCCGGAATAATTGAGATACCTAATGGAACGAAATTAAGTATTTTGCCTTCCCGCACGAACAATCCCTTGAAACCGCGAATACCGCCATGAATTACTTTATATCCCCCTTAAAAGGGGCTCGGGTACTCCGAATACCGCAACTATTAATATTCGATATTTACGATTTACGGAAATGTTAAGGGGGCGACCGCAATATATCCCCCCCCTCCCCTCTCACGGCCTCCGCTTCCTGAGGCGGCAGCAACGACGGCCAACAACACATGCCATCAACACAAATGCCCATCTTGTACCCCCTCCCCGCCTCCCTAGAATGAAAATCCTCGTTCGGTAGCAGTCGTAATGCTAATTAAACTAAATTATTTAACCCATATCTATTCGCAGTGTTGAAATGTGGTTAATGTTCTCTGGTGTATAGAATACAAGGTTCCGGTAATATAATTTCGAGAGCATCGGTATATAACCGGGTAACGTTGGGAAGGTATGTGTTTCGGCGGACCTAATGACTGAAATTAATTCGGCAATAGACGGGGCGCTTTGACGCGTCGAAGATAAGGCGATTTATATCTGCTGTGTACCTACAAGTGTTCTCCGAAGTTTGCGGATGAGATCAATATTGACGTAAACTAAATGTGTTGCGTTAACCGCAGTTTGAGTAACCAAACATCCGATCCGCATTGAAATGGTAAAAAAAAACCTAAGATAAAGAACGAGATCAAAATATTTGAAGAGCTTTGGAAATAGGAAATAGGCAAATACACTGCAAAGGGAATTGAATGCCCTTCGGCACAAATCCTAAATTTTTTATGTGTTGTACTGCTATGTACTGACTGAATTGAAAATGCAAAATGAATATTAAAAAAGAAATTAAATAGTAGCTCAAAGGAAAGAACTAAGGGCGCAAAAGAATAATCAGGAGTTACCCTCACAAATTAAAACTTGAATAAATCACGAAAAGAATGGTGAGGAAAGAAACTGACCTATTAAATACCACAAAATAGAAAAAGTTAATTAAAAAAAAAAAAAAACAGAATTTTTAACTCAACGACGTTAATTAATCAAAAATTTATTATAAAAAAGAAAGAAGAAAAACAGTTATAAAATTTGCAGAAAGAAAAACGTGCGAAGGTCGGCCTAAATTTAAAACGTGGTTCTAAATTACAATAGGACAATACCTATTTCCTATACAAAAAGATTTAGTTTTCCAGGAAGATAATCCAATATCTTTAAATGAACCACGTGTATCAAACTTATACATTAAGCGAGACAATTGTAGAAATAAAACAAGAGAAAACTGATGCAAGCAAAGCTTCTATTCACACCACGAGTGATTGATATTGAAAACGAAGCAGTAAGTTAGAAAAACGGAGAATTATCTTTAAAATATAATGAGAAGTTTAAACTAAAATATATATCTTCTGCACACAAATATAAAAGTTTTATATCTATATTGTTACACATCATATAATAATAATTATTATTAAGCGATTCTTGATAGACAAGAAAAACAATAACGCGATCAAATTACGATATAAAAATGTATAAATGCTGCCAAGAATTTCAAAATCAAGTACTCACCCGGTCTACAAGAACTGGCTGACAAGTTGAACAGTGCACATAATAGTAATTTATCCATAGCCGCAGTGATTTTAAAATAATTAATCTCAATATATTCAGTGACATCAGAAGTGTTACAACTACAAGGCATAATTTAACGGATTTTTAATTTGCGATTGGTAGTCGAAAAAGGGCACTCCAGAATGACTTTGACGACCTCGCCTGGCAGCTGTTGCCAGGATTTCTTTCACGCCTGGTGGCTAGAACCCAGGCTAAAGTTAATTCTTTTGAGTGTCCAGATGGAGAAGTTGTATAGGTAGATCTTTGTATATAGAAACGTTCGCGTGCATTCGCGCATCTAATGAACTTTGCGAGTACTATTAAAAGGTTTGTTTTTATATCAGAAAGTAGGGTATAGCAACAATGAAGTAATAATATTCACTTAGATCATATGTTCTATAAGATTATAGCTTATCTAATTTTCTATATTACTAAGTGTATGATCTATTATATTTTTGTATATTTTTTACTTTTGTCTAATGACCTGTGTAATAACCCAACAAATGATTATATTGTGCCCTGTTGAGTTTGATCAGTGAAATAGGTTAAATATTAATAAACGTGCAAAAAAAAACTTTCATTAGTTTATCTTAATACATAATATAGTTAAAGTTGTGTGATAAGAAGTATGTTGACATTGTTTTGATGTAATAAGAACAAAAAACACACTGCAAGGTAAAAGTAAATAAAGAAATACAGTAAAACACTCAAAACTGTAACACTATTACTGATAACGAATGTTAAATAAGTAATAACAAAATAATAATCGGTAATCTGGAATACGCACAGTCTAAAAAAAATAGATTAAACAACTGGCCATCAACTAATCTAACTATCCACCATCCTCAGTAATAGGATACCAACCACAAAATAATTTATTCTGTGATGCCAATAAACTTAGTTTTATACAAATATTACTAAACTATATTGTTTGGCTTCCATCTGTTGAGGTTTGGCGGGGACTACCATTGCTTCTTGTCTGAACACCGCTGAGCCTTTTGACCAGATATAAGTTCTACCCATGGTGTCCACCTATTAGGGTCTAACCGCAGTTCGAAATCCGCTTAGAAATCCAATTTTACGGAACTAATCGTTTAAAGTGTGGACTGACTGTCCACAGAGAATAGCGAGCTTTCACTGACCGATACTTTCTATTCTCGACAAAATGCCAGAAGCTTCACGAAAAAAGAAATCAACGTTTCCGCTTTTTAGAAATGGATTTGAACGCTAAAGCAACAAAATCTTATCCGAAAAATTTAACAATATTAGAGATTCTTAATGCAAATACTTCAACTTTGCGCACATAGCACTGTTTAATAGTTGAATCATATCACCTATCTGCCATGCATTTGCGGCTGATGCCCTCAAGAGTGAGGTGTTTCCTGTGCCTTAATTTTCGACAGGTTCCCACAATTAGGAATGTTAGAAATAATTTTGATGCGGATCTTGACATGTGTGCAGATCAAGTTTTCCAAATTATTTCAAATCAAAATTGGAATTCCTTACCAATTTGCCAATTACTTTCATAAATAACCTACAGTAGCCTACTTTATTTTATTCTAAAAATAATAAAACCCAGAACAACGACGACGTATGCAAAATTAGGAAGGTAATTCGTCCATTTCGCTTCCATACCTAAACCGATGGCTAGCTCCCATTTGACTTAACTACTTCCGTCTATCGTATCCTCATACTTCAATACGATATACGCTATACTGAATCAACAATCGTTACGCGGACGACCGCCACACAAACGTGTCTAATGTTTATCGAGTAATTAGCCGCCAACGCTGGTGAATTCCTTCCGGACAAGCCAAACACTCTAATACACTCTACCACGTTTACCTAGGGCTAGCCTGTACTCCTCCCACTCTCCTAGGGAAAGTCTAAGTGCTGCGTCCCAAACCACTAGCTCGTTTGGAACGTCCCTGAAGCAGCCCAAGAGAAGACGAGGCCGACTATTTTTCCTTTTCTATTCGAAGAAAAGAAAAGGGGTCCCCGCTCTGGATTATTGGGGAATTTTCCCGGTCGAAAATTCCTCGTTTTTTGGGGCGAAATGAAATTCCTCCCGACACAGGTTGAGGATACAAGGCAAGAGATGGCGCATACCTCTGTTGAGGTTAAAACGAAGCTGGTATAAGGAAGAGTGACATTCTTTCTAGAGTATTGAAGGAGTGAAAAGTTGAGGGATATTAGTATGGCAATTAATCTAGGCTGTACGAAGAATGTAGGGGAAGATGACTACTAGATATATAACCAAAAATATAATAAGGTGAATAGCAATATATTTAATGTTATAGATTAACGTAGTGCTGTGGACGAACACCTTGTTTTCGCGAGAGATTTTTTTTAAGTTGCACAGATGTTATTTTTAAATAAGATTTTGTTAATGAATTGTTTAATTTATTTATTTAACTGTTCAGTTGTTTAAAATTAATTTCACTCTTTAAAATGTTTAGCATTTGCTCATGTTGTTCAATGTTTATTCTGTTAAGTTTTCTTCGATGAATGATGCGCTTGCGACTTACGCGTGTGTTGGATTTTATATGTATACCATGTTAACATTGTAAGAACTAGTTCCCAGATAGACCAGCCGCGATGAGTATCTGACTTGGTAATTCTGAGTGTTCATGCTGCATTTTGCATTATCTTATTAATTGATTTAAAGATTTGTTTCTTTTATTTTGATTATTATTCGTCCATCAAGGAACTCGCCTTGATAATAATTGTTATTATATTCTGTGTACAAAATTTAGATATAAGATCATTTATAATTTTGGTTCTGGAAGAATATTTTAGTTTAAGAGTTAATTTTTTCGTTTTTTATTTAACTGATTTCGTATAATTATTAATCACCTCGAGTTGGGTGAATAGAAGCATTGTGCTTGTATTTAAATTTTTCTTTTGTAAATTTACTTGAATTGTCACGTTAAATTAGTTTGTTTTAATTTTGAAACCACGTGGATTGATTTGATATAAAAGATTTATCTTCTTGAACAAATTTGTTTTTTGCTTTGATAGAGGATTTAGCATTGTGCTTTTGTAATTTAGAGTCTAATGCAGTTTTTGATTTCGGCCAGAGCCCTATGTTCATGGTTTTCTTTTCTGCAATTTGAATTTAATGGTTTTTTTTTCTTGTTTTTTATATAATAAAAATTTTGATTGTTATTTAACGTCATTCAAAATTCTGTTCTTTTATTTTTGTTTAACCTTTTTCAAATTTTTGGGGAATTAAAGAAAGTCAGATTTCTTCCACCCACTTTTTACTTCTCGGGGTTAAATGCAAGTTTTAATTCGCGAGGGTAACTCTGAGTTTAATTGTTCTTTTGCGCCCTTTAAGATTTTTATCCTTTGAGCTAGCTAAATTTAATTTTTCATTTTTATTAATTCATTTTGCATTTTTTTTTGGTACATTCAGTACACAGCAGTAGGTAGCCACGTCTTCAAATAAAATAAAAGTGAGTAAAAGTGGGAGTGTCTCAATTCTTGCTGATGGTAAAAATAAATTATCACGTGTTTCATTTTACTTCAGGCAAAGGCTGTTACGCAGCATAGTTTCTGCAGACTGAATACTCGGCTAGCGCAGTGAAAAAAGCCTTCAGGGATAAACTTGATAATGATTGGCAGAGTAGGCGGGGTACCACTTCTATTGAGAGGTTGTAATTGAACGCCTAGAATGCACTTTTATTTTAAATTTGATTTATTTACTTCCGTAATAAAAGATATTTGATTTCAGTCTATTTATGTAAACATATAAAGGTGGTTTTACACTTGTCAATTTCTAGATCAATAACTAGGACTTGGAGGACTTGATGTCAATAATGGTTTTACACTTGTCAACTTCTAGTTCGATTTTAAGCTCAATTTCTAGCTTAAGTTCAAGTTTAAGATGATATCCAACTGTTTTACATCTGTCAAGAAATTGATTGATTTCAAGAACTTGGTCAAGTTTTAGAAACTAACATACTTAGAACATGTTCTATTTTTGCATAAAATTATCTTCAATTCTGTAGGAATTTCTGTAATTGGTACTCGTGAAATAATTGACTCAGATTAATGTTATAACCTGATTACCGAGATACTATTGTGCAATTGTAATTGGGTTATACTTCTGGTCATGTTGTATATATTTGGTTACATCCACGTTGTATTATTGTACTCACCTGTTTTAGTTTCGATATTTACTATTTGTATATTTAATAATTTATTATTATTTGATTCTTCTGAAAAGGTATCTAAATTGTACATATATTTTTTGTTTTGTATAAAAGCCCTTGTAGAAAATGAAAAAAGTTATATCAAGAAGACGACAAGAAAGACTGTCTAAGTTAAGGAAAACTGTATTTTCCTTAATGTTAATCGAAGTGATGAATATTACAGCTACTCTGAAACCAACAAGACGCTGGTGGGTCAGACCATGGCTAATTCCCAAAAAGGGAAATTTGAACTTAATTCACCATGAATTTAAACAAGATCCAGAACAATTTCAGTGTTTCTTGAGAATGAACAGTAACACTTTCACCAAGTGTTTAACTTTAATCGAGAACGCAATATCAAAAGAGGATACTTTTTTAAGAAGTGCAATACCTTCCAAAGCAAAATTAATTGTCAATACAGATGTGTATGTGTATCTCTGATCAGGAATCCACCATAAATCCATAAAGAAATCTTCGAGACAGAGAATGCTTAACCTCAAACCTTTACCCGCCTTTGTTTTAAATATGCAACATCACTCCAAGAAACAATAATATCACTGTTGTGACAGAGCGCTACCATCCCGAACGTTACAAAAGAAACACCGATTCTAATATTCCCGATTTCAAGTTCTATTAATTGACAAATGTAATACAGCAGCAATTTCTATTTTAAGAAATAGATATTGATCTCTATGAAGATCCTAATATTTATTGACAAGTATAAAACGGCAACAAGTTCTAGTTCAAGAACTACAAATTGATCAATTTTAAAGTTTAGAAATTGATGAAAATATTGACAAGTGTAAAACCAGCTTAAAATATGTGGTATGTCAAGAAATGCGCAACGTCCCTGATTGGCGTATAGCCGAACACGAATATTTGCAATTCGAAATCCAATTTTCCGAAGATTTTATATCGCCAACATGTGTTAAACATAGTAGAACAACAGTCAAATACTTGGAACAGGATTCAAATCACCCACAAACCATACCATAAAAAAAAAAAAAAACTATAACCCAAAAACAACGACTTTCCATCCATCGTTGTTTTACGATGGCCATTTTTCTTTTTTATCCAGGCCTGCTTGCTATTTTTTTTTTTTAATCGAATTAAAAGTTTGGAAGCGCCCGCAATAAACTTAATGCTTTTATGAGTCGCAGTCGAATAAAGTTGCCGTTTTAACAGCACGAGTTTTACTGGCGATTCGCGATGCTTATATTCGCTGTTCGCTGTTTTTGATTGTTTTATGTTATGAGGGGGTAATTTCTGCGACAATCCTATTATTTTTTTTTTCAATCTCATCTTTTTTTGTTATTTTGGGAAAGAAAAAGTATTTGTTGACGAAATTATTCATCTGGTGAAAGTGTCCTCTCTGACTCATTAACCAAACCGTTCAATTAATCAGGAACATGAAATTTGGAAGGGAAGGTTTTGTTGTTAAGGGAGTAAACAGTTTCACATTGTGTCGTTACGCAATATTTCTGTTATTCTTCACCGTTACAAAGATTACCCCCTACCATACAAGCCAAAATCATCATCTTTCTTTCTTAATTCGCTCGAAACTTTCACAAATAAATCGAGCTCGATAAATAAGAAATTCAACCAAAACTTTCCCGACTCTATGCGCCATCATGTAGCTAGACGCCCGTCCTACGTTGTTGCCAAGTCTAAAACAAACAATAACTAACTTCCCGCTGATAAACGTCCCGCAAGTTTCCCAATGAAAAATGTCTGTATGTGGGGAGAAAAGTTGTTCTACTGCATAGTATAAATGAATAAAATGAGCGAAACTGGCCGAGGGATAGGAGGGGATGTTGGGTAGGATGGTAGGATCTACGTGACATTCGTACCGAAGCGGCTAAGGGATGGGGGAGGCTGGGGGTACATAGTTATAACTGGACTTATATGTAGAGGGATGGAGGTAATTTGTAGAGTTTCGAAATTTTCGACATTTGATTGTGAACATTGCGTCTGGGGAAACGTTGTTGCGATTTATTGTGCTGTTTACGTAGAATTAAGGGAAGATGTGCGGTTTGGAATAAGGCCAAATATCTTTTGTAGATTCAGAAAAAAGAGATTATGTATTTGAACCTTGAGCAACATATGTTCATCAATGCTTAAATGCGAATTACTTGGAAACTAAATTAAAAATATGAGGGATACGAGTAAGTAGTCCAATTTAGACTTATGAAAGAAATAATTTAATAGCAAATGCCACACGCAAAAAAAAATATAAGTTATTGCTTTACGATTCTTAAAAGACATTCTTAAATAAGGTTTTTTTGGACTTGAGGACGACTTTATTACATTCCAAATTTATATGAAATATTTAACAAAATAAATTTATGATTAGAGTTTTTGAAATCAAATTAAAATCCTTCTGTAGCAAAAAAATTATTTATTTACCTTAAGATTTTGTTCGTATTCTTTGGGCTTCTAATTAAAAAAAGATGCTTTTCACCAAATATAGATAGCACATCTAATTTGAATATCACAAAACGTATGCTTATATTGAGGTGAGTGCAATTAATATGTTTAATCATTCATTCAACTTTACTATAAGGCCAATATTTTACATTAATTAAATTTGGGTGATTGATGAATAAAATATAAAATGTTTTTTTTTTGCTCTCAAAGTAACTTTCAAATATTTTTGGAATATTTTTGAACTTATTGAGACTTCACCGTTGAATTTATATAGAGGTGTGGCTGAATTACTTCTTTAGAGTAAGTTAACAACGTTTCTTCAATGATCAGATATCAAGATCTTCACGTTTTACTTATAGTTTTTAGACTTAATGGAAAAAAATATCTACTTATCACCAAACATAGATTGCACATCTAGTTTGAATATCTCAATGAATATCAATAAGCTTACACTTAAACTTTACATAAGGCCAATATTTTAGATTAATTAAATATGCGTGATTGATGTATAAAATATAAATATAACAAATGATATTCATGAATACAAATGGCTCCAAACTAACTTTTAAATACATTTTTGGACTTATGGAGACTTTGTCATTGAATTTATATGAAGTTATGCTTTTTCGATAAAAAAAACAAAAATCGTTACAATAACAACAACAATAACCTAAACAATTTTCAATAAACTGAGATAAGGCCAACAAATAAATTTCAATTCACGATAAGGTCAACATCTTCGATTCATTAAAAGAGAGTGGCTGATTTATAAAATATAAGGAATAATTTTGATGGATTTAAGTGCATCAGTGTTCTTTAAAGTTACTTTTAAATATTTTTTAAGACTTAGGCGGACTTAAACAGAACATTTATGTGTGTATTTTAGCAATAATATTTAACTCGTCTTTTTATAACAACTTAAAAATGCGTCTTAAAACAAAAAAGAAATCACAACAACTTTTGTATCTTATCAAAAATGTACTTATCACTAAACAGATTGTACATGTTGAACAACTTCCGAGATATACTTATTTCCTTAAAATGATTACAACAATAAGCTACATAATCTTCTATAAGCTGAAATAAGGCCGAGCAAAAAAGGGTTACCATAAGGCCAACATTTCCAATTAAATGAGGGCGATTGATTTATAAAATATAAATATAAGAAACGATTTCAATGGGTTTTAATGCATGATTGTTCTTCAAAGTTACTTTTGAATATTTTTTAAGCCTTATGTGGACTTTAACACAGCATTTATGTGTGGACTTAATAATTATGTAATAATATTCGAAACGCTTTTTTATAAGAAGTTAAAAGTACGTCCTTAAAACAGAAGAATCACAACATCTTTTGTATTTGTAGTTTTTGGACTTATTAAGAAAAAGTACTTATCACTTTACAAATTGTATATCTTGAGCAATACGAGAGATATACTTATTTCTTTAAAATGACTACAGCAATAAGCTACAAAATCTTCTATAAGCTGAAATAACGCCGATTCAATTAATTAAATGAAGGTGATTGATTTATAAAATATAAATAAATTAAAGGAACGATTTGATGGATTTAAATGTTCTTTCAAGGTAACTTCTAACAATTTTTTTAAAACTTAAAAATTTAAACATTACATTTATTTTAATCATCTTTTTACAATAAGTTAGAAGGGCTCATTAAAACAAATAAAATCACGTGTTTTGTATTTATAGCTTTTGGACTTAAAAAAAAATCAAGCAAGATCAGAAAGACGTAAATTTAACTTGCCTGTATGTTCTGAATTATCAGAAGTAATTTCTTTCATTTTTAGGTCAATTAAATTGAATGTAGAACTGCAATTAAATGCATTACACTCTTAATGAGACCCAAGTGAAAGACTATTACTTCTAATTGCTATAATAATTTAATGCTCGTAAAACGATTCTAAATTTAATCGCTCCCTAATTGGCCGCGACTCAACTCTTAAAGTACTCACTGTAATTACATAAAATACAATCCTGTGTGTTGGTGCTTATAAGTGGATTAATTCGAGAAAAGTCATGTCGTTTCTAACAATACGTAACGATGTCAAAAATAGTTGTTAGTAATTGCCACTAGAGGGCTAAGATGAAAGGTGGAAGCTTTCTACTATATGCAACCCTAGACACTTGCATATTAAAAGTGACTGGTGCTTTATTTTTATTCATCTTTAGTTGGTTGCAACGCTCCATTATTAAGACGACAGCAAGCGAGTCAAACCACTGTTGCGCCTGGAACTTCTGAAATAATTACTGCCGGGGCGTTTTCAGACTTCCGGCTCGTTTAACTCCAGACGGAAAAACATCTGAAGAACGGCACCGCCCGTCTGGTTCACTGGAACGTGAAAAAATTACCGGAAGATGAAGTGAAAAATTTATAATTATGCGCTATTGTGTGGGTGGACTTAGTTCTCGTTAAGATTGTTTCATTTTTTTTTCTTTAGTTTTAATAATCTCCTTTAAGTTAAAAAGTTGATGAATTTTCGATGTCTAAGTCTAGGCGAGCTTTAATTTAAAGCGAGAAGAAAAGCTGATTAAAAATTAAATGCCGTCATCAAACTGTGTTTCCATTTTTGAAACGAGGAATCAATATGTAAGCGATTTTTATATGTTTTATATCTTGCGAATTAGGTTAAAATATTAACGAAATCAACATCAGAATTAAGATAATTTATTAATAATAAGTCCAAATTCATAAGTCCAATTTATATAAATCAGTAAATCATCTCATGCTGAAATAGCTTGACTGTCTTGGTGTAAAAGTAGTACAACTTTTCGTTAATTCGAAATTCCTTTGTTTGAAAATTTGGACTTATGTCATCATTTTAGTGTAAAAGCAGGAGCTGATCTAGTATCTTCTTCCTGAACTTCCCCTTACGATTTTGATAGTATAATCACGCATTATTATTTGTTTATATATATATTTTCCCTTTGTAGTTCAGTTTGTTATACTGTTGAAATAAAGACGATTATTATTAATTATTAAACTAAAGTAGGAAGTTTTTGTAGAAAGAACAGAAATTTATACCTAAAACACGTTTAAATCATTCTAGTTCTAAATTGGTAGAGTTAATGTGTAATATTAATAGCAAAACCGCTGTTCTGGATCCAATCTTTAATTTAGTATTTATATTATATTCTTTTTATGCACCTGAGGATGGCATTACTCCCAAACCAGTCGTAAAATGTAATAAATTAAAGATTGGATACAGATCAGCGTTTTTCCTATTAATATTCCACATAACAAATGTTTGTTTATTTTTAATGTTTATCGTAAGTTAATCGTAGTTAATAGTAACTTTTTTGTTTCAAGCATAAAGTGAGCAGTGTTGATAAGGCATCACGTTTAAGGTTCTAATAATACTAAAATTATCCTCAAATATACTTTCGTAGAGTGTTGCTAATTATCGACACTTTACAAATATAGATGAGATTTTGTTTGCACAATTTGCCTTCATTTTTTTTGAATTGTTTCTAAATCTTTTTGGGGAATCTTATACGAGAATTAACTGGTGTAATGTAATGACTCACAGACAATTGTTGTCATTAACTTTTCTCCAAACCTATTGCGCTTACCATATAAATATATGTTACAGCTGACTCATCATTTCATATTGTCCTATTTTAGTTGCTTGGTCTTAACATTTACAAACTGTCTTGCTTTGTTAACCTGTATATTATATTCTTGAAGTCTATCATTACATTACAGTGGTTTCAATTCGACTTATATAAATTAACGAAGAATAGAATTCAATGTTGCAATGCATATTAAACATGAAAAAAAAAATGGCGTTGAACACATTGGCTTTTGGTGTTAAGTAGGTAAACAAACTAAATCCTTAAAACGTTACAAGACATAACAAAATTTATCACGCCAAAACATGTCATCAAGAAAAATACGAGATTGAATTTTTGTGAAAAAATTCTAAGTTAGTTTTAAAACATAGGTGGATGGATAGGGGTCACAGGTGAAATTTTTATTTATTCAACAGTTAAACAAAGCTTATTCGACTGATTTGAAAAAAAATGACGTTGAACACATTGGGTTTTGGTGTTAAGTAGGTAAATAAACTAAATCCTTAAAACATTTGCAATACATAGCAAAACTTATCACGCCAAAACATGTCATCAAGAAAAAAACGAGATTGAATTTTTGCGAAAAAATTCTAAGTTAGATTTAAAACATAGGTGGATGGATAGGGGTCACAGGTGAAATTTTTATTTATTCAACAGTTAAACAAACCTTATTCGATTGATTTGAAAAAAAATGACGTTGAACACATTGGGTTTTGGTGTTAAGCAGGTAGACAAACTAAATCCTTAAAACATTTGCAATACATAGCAAAACTTATCACGTCAAAACATGTCATCAAGAAAAAAACGAGATTGAATTTTTGCGAAAAAATTCTAAGTTAGATTTAAAACATAGGTGGATGGATAGGGGTCACAGGTGAAATTTTTATTTATTCAACAGTTAAACAAAGCTTATTCGACTGATTTGAAAAAAAATGACGTTGAACACATTGGGTTTTGGTGTTAAGTAGGTAAATAAACTAAATCCTTAAAACATTTGCAATACATAGCAAAACTTATCACGCCAAAACATGTCATCAAGAAAAAAACGAGATTGAATTTTTGCGAAAAAATTCTAAGTTAGATTTAAAACATAGGTGGATGGATAGGGGTCACAGGTGAAATTTTTATTTATTCAACAGTTAAACAAACCTTATTCGATTGATTTGAAAAAAAATGACGTTGAACACATTGGGTTTTGGTGTTAAGTAGGTAAATAAACTAAATCCTTAAAACATTTGCAATACATTGCAAAACTTATCACGCCAAAACATGTCATCAAGAAAAAAACGAGATTGAATTTTGCGAAAAAATTCTAAGTTAGATTTAAAACATAGGTGGATGGATAGGGGTCACAGGTGAAATTTTTATTTATTCAACAGTTAAACAAAGCTTATTCGACTGATTTGAAAAAAAATGACGTTGAACACATTGGGTTTTGGTGTTAAGTAGGTAAATAAACTAAATCCTTAAAACATTTGCAATACATAGCAAAACTTATCACGCCAAAACATGTCATCAAGAAAAAAACGAGATTGAATTTTTGCGAAAAAATTCTAAGTTAGATTTAAAACATAGGTGGATGGATAGGGGTCACAGGTGAAATTTTTATTTATTCAACAGTTAAACAAAGCTTATTCGACTGATTTGAAAAAAAATGACGTTGAACACATTGGGTTTTGGTGTTAAGTAGGTAAATAAACTAAATCCTTAAAACATTTGCAATACATTGCAAAACTTATCACGCCAAAACATGTCATCAAGAAAAAAACGAGATTGAATTTTTGCGAAAAAATTCTAAGTTAGATTTAAAACATAGGTGGATGGATAGGGGTCACAGGTGAAATTTTTATTTATTCAACAGTTAAACAAAGCTTATTCGACTGATTTGAAAAAAAATGACGTTGAACACATTGGGTTTTGGTGTTAAGTAGGTAAATAAACTAAATCCTTAAAACATTTGCAATACATAGCAAAACTTATCACGCCAAAACATGTCATCAAGAAAAAACGAGATTGAATTTTTGCGAAAAATTCTAAGTTAGATTTAAAACATAGGTGGATGGATAGGGGTCACAGGTGAAATTTTTATTTATTCAACAGTTAAACAAACCTTATTCGATTGATTTGAAAAAAAATGACGTTGAACACATTGGGTTTTGGTGTTAAGCAGGTAGACAAACTAAATCCTTAAAACATTTGCAATACATAGCAAAACTTATCACGTCAAAACATGTCATCAAGAAAAAAACGAGATTGAATTTTTGCGAAAAAATTCTAAGTTAGATTTAAAACATAGGTGGATGGATAGGGGTCACAGGTGAAATTTTTATTTATTCAACAGTTAAACAAAGCTTATTCGACTGATTTGAAAAAAAATGACGTTGAACACATTGGGTTTTGGTGTTAAGTAGGTAAATAAACTAAATCCTTAAAACATTTGCAATACATAGCAAAACTTATCACGCCAAAACATGTCATCAAGAAAAAAACGAGATTGAATTTTTGCGAAAAAATTCTAAGTTAGATTTAAAACATAGGTGGATGGATAGGGGTCACAGGTGAAATTTTTATTTATTCAACAGTTAAACAAACCTTATTCGATTGATTTGAAAAAAATGACGTTGAACACATTGGGTTTTGGTGTTAAGCAGGTAGACAAACTAAATCCTTAAAACATTTGCAATACATAGCAAAACTTATCACGTCAAAACATGTCATCAAGAAAAAAACGAGATTGAATTTTTGCGAAAAAAATTCTAAGTTAGATTTAAACATAGGGGATGGATAGGGGTCACAGGTGAAATTTTTATTTATTCAACAGTTAAACAAAGGCTTATTCGACTGATTTGAAAAAAAATGACGTTGAACACATTGGGTTGGTGTTAAGTAGGTAAATAAACTAAATCCTTAAAACATTTGCAATACATAGCAAAACTTATCACGCCAAAACATGTCATCAAGAAAAAACGAGATTGAATTTTGCGAAAAATTCTAAGTTAGATTTAAAACATAGGTGGATGGATAGGGGTCACAGGTGAAATTTTTATTTATTCAACAGTTAAACAAACCTTATTCGATTGATTTGAAAAAAATGACGTTGAACACATTGGGTTTTGGTGTTAAGCAGGTAGACAAACTAAATCCTTAAAACATTTGCAATACATAGCAAAACTTATCACGTCAAAACATGTCATCAAGAAAAAAACGAGATTGAATTTTTGCGAAAAAATTCTAAGTTAGATTTAAAACATAGGTGGATGGATAGGAGTCACAGGTGAAATTTTTATTTATTCAACAGTTAAACAAAGCTTATTCGACTGATTTCAAAATTTCAAAAATCTATAATACTCTAAAAGCTACCTATAAAAAAAATCCCCTACAACAGACACAAAAAAAAAATCAAATCTCGACATCGCCCCATTATTTTCGACAAACATCAGCGAAATACGACTACCCGTTCGAGTCACTTGATTTTCTTCCGGTATTCCTTTTGTTTCTCTTCCATCGCACGCCTTAAATCAACCCCGGCCCCCTCCCTGCCACCCCCTAATCCCGTTTCGACATCCATCCCCGACAGCCAGCCTTGAGAGGAAAGTTTTTAAAACCTCCAGGACAGACAGCGAAACGCAGCATTCGAGTCGATAGGAGTTCGGCTCCTCCTCACGGAATGCGGACCCTCGTTACGGGGTGTTTCAGGTAGTAAGTGATAGGCATCACCGGAACGAAAACTACCCTCGAATGCCTCCTGCCTAGAAACGGAAAGGTGGGCGAAGTTGGAAGGTCAAGAGGAAAGAAATTCAATTAAAAAAGGATGGTAAAAATAGGTGTGAGAAGAATGAGATTTGGATTTGAGGTTAGGTAGCGGCTTTTTTTGTTTAGAAGTAACGTGCGGTCTGAAAAGATTTCGTCATTTTCTTTAGGGTGTGTTGACATAATATAGATAATTTGATGTCTCTTTTAATGTAGTATATTTCACACTGATTTTGGATCTTGTGATATAGAAGCTTCTGATGGAGGGGATATGATTATTTAAGCTTCCGCAGGATATGGAATTTTAATTGTGAGAAAGCGTTTTCTATTTTTTTTTTTTTTTATGAAAATAGTATACGCCAATACAAATTTATGGTCATGGCTGTCAGTGGCATTTCTGCTCATGAAAAGAGCTTTAAATAAGCAGACATTTGATTTGCATAGACTCCCTAGAATGTGCAAAGCAAAAAATGCCTTTGTTGTCATTTGCCAAAAAAATTAGACTTCTTTTGGTAAGATGTAAATTGGCTCAAGTTTCTCCGATCCAATTATTTTATCAGCTTTACCGCTCCATAATTTTCAGTACAAAATAATATCCATCTGGCCACATGAGGAAAAAAGAAAACAAAAATAACTTTGGTTTAGTTGCTGCATGTTCCTGAAGATTTACTACTGATGCACTCAGCTTTGAATTTTATGAACTATTTTCGTCCATTTGGTAGTACTGTCATTTGCCTCAGAATTAGGGAAAGATAGGGCCAATTAATCTAGGACCTATTGTAAAAAGCAGATGCTATCTTATTACTCATTGAACAAGTTCAGGTCTTTATGGTTTCTCAGAATCTTATTGAATGAGGTTTTTGCAGGTCCTCTGGGAAATCTCAAAGATTGCATATCTGATTTTCGTTGTGACAGTGGCAGAAAGTGTGCGCAACTGTCAGAAACAAGTGGCAAGTTCTGGTCTCCGAAGTTACTCAAAAGTATCCTTTCTCGGAAGAGTGGTTTCTTCCTCATTTTCATGAACGAATGATTGCCTAGGTTCAGGTAGATTACTCGCAGATGACGAGGTATAGCTGGTAGTATTTTGTCATTAGCTACAGAATGAACAAAAAAAAAAAACTCTATTAGGTTCATCTTTGGCATTATAAGATTGTGTGCTTCATTGTATCTATATGCCTGTAGTGTACACAGGCGTTCGTCTCTGCCAGGCCAAAACGTTTGAGATAGACTTGAAAATATCCGTATTTTGTCAGCACTTGAGTCAAAAAGAAGCACACTTCCCCGTGCTTCCGCTTCATCTACGGCTCAAGATCTACTGATAATTCTCCTGGTCCCCTATTCCTGCCTTTCTTTTATAATTTCCCTATCCAGAATCATCTAATTTTTCCGCATCAGGCATTGGTGTTTTGCCACAATATCTATTGGTGGTGTCTTCGTCAAACCAGCAGGGCCGCAGTAGAGGCTGTCCTATACGGCCTTGTTATAAGCAATGTGGTTTTCCTTTGGACTTTAAGATTTTTGGCAGGTCTTATCCATTGCCTGTATTTATATTGGGACACCATATAATACTGATGACTGAACGATTGCGGCATAAATTTGTTTGCCATCCTCGTTTGGACTATACATTCTCGTTATTAATAGTATGATGTTTGCTAAGGCATTGGTTTGGTTTTTTTTAGGGGATATTTTTTTGGATATTTTCGCCAAGGTGAATTCCAAGATATTTCAGAGGCACCTGACTTGGATGACGTTTTTTTTCTCAAGCTTCCTTCTTGCTATAAGTAATATTGCCTCTGTCTTTTGGAGCGCTACTTTCAGATCATTTCCTGCATGCCACTCCGTAAGTTATGAAGCGTATGCTGTACGGCCACTTCCAGCATCTTAGCAGTTTTTTGCCGTTACCACGACGCCTATATCATCAGCGTATCCATCCAGACTGACCCTTTACGGATAGAAATTTGATGAACCTCGTTGCAATATATGTTCCACAAGTTGGGTCCTAAAACTGATCCCTTTGGCACTCCATAAGTGACTCCCATCTCCTCTCCCCGTCGACATATAGTGTTTTCCTCAGGAAGTAACTGGTAATCATGATTGAGATAGGGAGGAACCTTCCTTCGTTTAAGTTATCCAGAACACCACGCCAAGGAGCTGAATTGATGTGCAAAACGCATGTGTTTGTGATTAATGCTCACATCCTTGGGGCACTGTGGGATTTCTGTCTTATATCATCCACTATGCCCTTCCACTTGCCTTCTCTAAAGTCGTATTGTTCCGCTGCCAAGTCACCGTACAACTCTGTATTTCTTGTCTCACATGTGCCAGTAATAGCTGTTCTAGCAGTTTTTCTAGTACGTTAAGAATACACACATATAAGGGCGATACGCTGTCTGTCGATATGTCTTGCTGTTTATCTTGGACAGTCTGTCTCTTCAATATCAAGTCTATTATGGTGTCCAAGCAGGTAAATGCGTGTTGTTCGGCAATTGTTTTGATAATTTAATTATTTTTAATTAATAATTTCCGGTGGTATTTAATCCGACACTGGAGTTCTGCTTGTCCGGATTTTGCTTGCGGCCTGTGTTAGTACACTTGCGTTGAAAAGTGCCGTTACTTTCTTTTCACCTCTTTTAGTCACTTCACTTAAAAAAATTTATGAGAATAGGTTTATAATAGTTACTGTCAAAATTTACCTAAATTATAATTACAAATAAATAGTAGCCTTAATTTGGATAAAATACACCAACAAACCACTAAATCACTTTTGGAAACAAGTAAACCCATTGTACACGTTTAATTCTAAACAAAATTAAACGCAATTATTTAACATTTACTTACAAACAAATATACATATAATTCCATTGAATTTAACCGTATTATCGTAGATATTATTTATAAACAGTGCAGCCACCCGTGGAAAATTATATTTCCCCGGTGAATACAATTGCAACCGCATTTATTCCAAAACGGTCAAACTCGTTGTTAGGATGTTAGGTATCGATCACGTATGTTATACGTATAGAACATCAAAGTGGGATCATGTTTTCAGCGAGGCATGCCAAGGATGGCGCAAAACATTTTCAAATTGACTTACTATAATAGTAGTACTATCTAAGTTGTACGTCGTGCATATGTTGGCCAAATTTTTCCGAGGTCCTTGCCGCGAGAGTACGTAACGGGGACGATTGCCAAATTACTATCCCAGAAAATATTCCTGGAAGCCAAGATAGTGGCGCCGAAAAATTGCAAGGTGTTAGTCATCGAAGCAATTTTACTATTACTGACAAATGTATAAATTTACGAATGAAAATAAACGTTTTTTTTTTCTGTTTAAAAATCTAAAGAAATCAGTGTGCAATGTTATAACATATACCGTTTCTAAATCATATTTTCATTATTTTTTTTCCTTTTCACTGTAGACTTTGTTGCCTAAGCACATTTGTAGGAAGTTGCTTAACTATAAAAAATAATATCGTGGATCTTTTTTGGATATTGCCATTTATAACGGTTAAAGTACTTGTAAAAGACAAACAAAATTTTAAAATTGAGTAAAAAGCTTAAATACAGCGTGTAACAGCATTAAGGTAGTCTCTGGTAGTCAAATAGTAACAATTTTTGAAATGTTTTTTTAGATTAGATTAAGAATACAATTTAAAAAATATATGCAAATAACATGGGTGTTCTAAAAATTTAGCAATGCATCTAAGTTTATGTTTTTCTATGGAAACACCCGTACCCTTTTTTATGGGCATTTTTTGAAAGTGGAAAAGTCTCGAAACGAGATTAGATTTAAGAGAAATGGAAATGAAAACCGGTAAATAGCCAGATCCTTGATTGGATCGAAATGCGACATCAACGTCTGTGCAGTTATTCTACAGACTTGTTTAGTACCACCTAGGCATAACTGTGTGCAACTTTACTCGTGCGTAACTTGGAACACTCACAGTATATTTTTACGGTGTAGAATGAATTCTTATTGTCCTAAACCAGTAATAGGTCTCTCTATGTCCTATCTCTAATATAGTTTTATTAATTGTCATTACATTACCTTAATTTAATCTAGGTGCCTGGTGTTTTTGATGTGTATCTCGTTAGCACCATGAAGGCATACTCGTTGCAAGAAATAACTCATATGATTTTAGTTATTATTGGTGAATAAAGTGGGAATTACATATATTTTATATCCTTGACTGGTGTCGCTTTTATGACCGATGCTCATTACGGTGTGAATAGAAGAAGCGCCATCTTCACGGCGATTTTTGTAATACATATAACGAGTACGTTAATCGTTATTATATGGAAGAGAACGTGTTTAGTTACAAAGCCAATAAGTGTTTTCTAAAATCAATAAAACGATAGTTGTCGTCACTATATGTTTTTTTATGTTAGATTAACTAAAATTTTGGTTAACCCAACGATATTTTGTAAACAAAACCTGTTTTAACAAATGTATTTCTGCTTTTAACTGTAATAATAACTTCATTTTTTTATTATTATTTATTTAACTGATTTTTTTTTAATATGTCATCCCGGGGCATGTCCCAGGTTTAATCACCGTCAGGAGATTGAGGTCTATGCCTAATCGTTCCTTTCTTGACCATTGTGAGTGTGGTTCTTTTAGCCACGCCCTCTACCACAATATGGAGAGGGGTACGATCCAATAGATGATTGTTACTATAGAAAATCTTAACTCAAAGCCTATGTTTAAACGAGGTTTTTAATTGAATAATATTACGGACATGGTGTGTAAATTTTCTGTACATTAGTTTATGTTATATATATTCAGCTATTTACCACTAATATGTTAGTATATCCAATAAAATTAAAAATTTAAGTGATTAACTGAGTTACTTTTTTTAATTTGATATTAGAAGTATATACGAAACTATGCTTATAATTACTTGTTTAATTTAACAAGGCATAATGCACCATAAAACGTATGTATGTCTTGTGTCTGATGGTCAAGCATAAATGCAAATGAGTAAAAAAAAAAATTGAAAATAAATTACTAGCTCAGCGGATAAAAATAAGAGGGGAAATATATAATTCAGGGTTACCTCACAAAAACTATCATGAAAAGTAAAATGTGGGGTTGAACATTTTGACTTTGTTATTACCCTAACAATTGAAATGGTTGATTCAAAAATAAAGAAAGAATTTTGACATGAGTTAGCAATCATTAATTGTATTTTTTATATAAAAAAAAGAAATAAACATTTTATTAAATTAACATGGAAAATCAACTTTGGACTGAGTCTGGCAAATCAAAAACTGCTTGAATCAATTTACTAAGACAATTCAAATCTTAACAAGAAGTGTAATTTTTCTAGAGAAAAATCTTATTTAAAAAAAATCCACTGGTCTCAAAATTCAAAACACTAAATTATTTAAACGTGGACAATAACAAGTAAATTAATAATTGACATTTAATACAGCACAATGCTTCTTTCACCTTATCCGAGGTGATTAACTTTTAAGATCAATCAGAACTAGAAAACGGAAAATTTCAACTCTTTAAACAAAAAACAGCTCTCTAGAACAAACTATATAATAACAGTCTTACACTAAATTGTTACACAAAATTCAATAATATATTATTTAAAGAGTTCTTGAAGGGATGATTCAATTTAAACGAACTAACATTTTTCTAATCAATGAATTTACAAAAGGAGCAAAGAAAATAAAATTTAACTGTATTACTCACATCGTTCAAGTAACTGAGTTCTGGTTTTAAACACGGTTGCATATATAAAAATTTACAATTGTGTGCGTCGCAACGGCAGAATTCGTCTAAGAAATTTCTTTAGCATTAACTAGCAATATACAATACTGATGAAGCAATATGTAAACTCAATGAATTTAATTTAAACTAACAATAAATATTTTCAACATAAATCATTCAATTAAAACTTATTTACAAAATAAAAAAATGGATCGTGGAAACTCTTGGTAGCATGATAAAGATAATTTGGGATAAATAAAAATACAAATTTGAATTTTCGAAATCTGGGGTGCCAGACCACAGCATGATGATACTAGTTTTGTTAAAGTAGTGTTTCAGAATATATTATGCTCCTAAACAATTGTGATATATGATAATTCATTCGAACAAAATATTTTGTATACTGTTGCTTAAAAACAAAATATTGTCAACATTTTTCTTTTCCAGTTATTGTAACCTTATAATTCGTTCAATCAATTTGATTAAAAGTGTTGTTAATATAGTCCATATTGAAGAAGAGTTTTGATTAAGGCGAATCTGGACGGCCTTTTAATGAGATTCTCTTCCAGGAGATGGCGCGGATCTTTTTCCGCTGTTTTTAGACATACCAATCAAAATATTTTACATTTGAAAATGTAGTTGTTTTGAAAACAGTATTTAAATTGCGCCAACGTTTTTATTTTTTTAAATTTCTTTTTTAATTTTTTGTTTGATTCGCATTTGTGTTTCAAAAGGAAAATAAAAAAGTGGTCAAGGGCGACGAGTTCAGGGTCCTTACTTTATACTAAAACATTTTTTTTTCATTTTTTCTGATAGCAAATAGTGCCCGACAGAGGTAAAATGGAGTTTTCTCTTTGATCTCGTTCGTCGGGACAACATAACTAGGACGGTTAGCATCTCAGGCACAGAATATTACCCGTTCGGTAATTCAGATCTTTTCAAAACATTAGTTAGTCTGTCATATGAACTTGAATGTATGGCTTAACACTATTTCATATGTTTTTTTTTTCAGAAAAATCCAACATTACAATGCCAAATTATAAGCTGCTATCAGTTATTTAATTTATTTACTAGGCACAGAAGAAAGTTATTAATCAGAAATAAATTAAATTATAGTACTGATAATATAGTCCGTATTATGAATCAGTGGAATCAGTGACTGTATTTGTAATTAAGTAACTGCTGTTTTCCGAAAGCCTGAATCACTCTCTGTAGGTATGCACATTGTGAAGAGCATTTGTAGAGCACGTGATTGCGGGAATAAGCCTCAAGCGATAGTCAGATCGAAAGGAAAGCTACCTCTTGTCTTTTTGCATGGTATGAATTGTTTGCCTTCTATATTACATGTGCCAAAATCAATTGCTAAGATTGTCTAGAGTATTCGCTACGTTTCATTGAGTGTTATTCTATACCTGTATCTATGATTTTACAATACAACTTCCTATGGGGTAACTTGTGATAAATGAGTTAGGGTGCCACACACTGTCACAAACATACACACCTCACTCAACACACACAGAGACATCGCACACCTGTAGTCAAGTACCTCTAAAGTTTCTCTGGAACTGACTTAGCACTGCAGTTATTGTATGAAGAATATTTACTTTCTTACAAGTAGCAAACCGCATTATCTAAAAATGGATAAAAGATACTCGTCAAAAGGCGAAAGCATCTTCGTATTAGCGCGAAAAGAACAAGGCTTCTTCTAAGATTTAATATTCTATTGTACAAAATGTAAGTTCCATATCTACTTACCTAGACTTTTATTACTTTGTCATTGCGTTATTTCAGTGCGCCCAAAACTCCAAAAATAGATTCTAGGGCGGTCAATTAAATGACTATGAACAAGGTATGTAATCTAAGCAGATATAAAAGAAATTGTAATTTTAGGTACATTTTACCCAGTCAAATATGATGCTTTTTTATTTGCGTTTTATTGATGTTCTGTTTCGCAATACCATTGGGCATCAAGGAAGAAATTATTGAAGTGGTTTAGTATTTATAATTATGCCTCGTTAATAAAAAGCCAAATACATTATCTATTATTAACATTTACACATTTTAGAATTTCCACTTATTTAAAACCATAGGTAGGAAGTTAGTTGGGTTGTGTAAAATACATAAAAATACAGTAACTGAAAGCAGATTGAATATCGTATATTATGTCTTACGTGATGCCATAGCAGACCATCTGTACGTAGATACGTCCTCAAAACAAACATCGGTCTGTGCGTTAGTTACCGATAGAGTCGGGGGCCTGTCGGCATTATGATGGAGAAAAGAAAAATGAATATTGTGTTTCGGGCGTTATTATTAGTTGCAAATTTCAAAATTAAAAAAGTTTTCGTCATTAAGACATTGGTCTTCACATGCGCCGTTGAGCCGATTTTTAGAAATTTGTTTTTTAATAACGACACTTACAACATTTAAAAAATTAAATACATAGAAAATAAAAAAATTACAACGTTTGCGCAAATTCAAACATTATTTTAAGACAAATACATTTAAATTTCAAAATCGGTCGTCCGTTTCTCAAAAGCGCGGAATATTTCCGATATATTTATCTCTGTCGCACACTGGACGTCGCAGATTGCCTTAAGCCATCTCAATTTTAGGACGTTTAGGAACTTGTTTTTATATACAGGCCTTGTAGATATGTGTTATATTTTAATCTCTAGTTCACGTCTTCAAACCCTTCCTTTTACCCGCAAATTCGCACATCCGTCGATGTAGGAAATGAATTATGGGTTTAATAAAAAAAAATAAGGCTCAAAAATTGCCACATCACTGCCTTGCACTCTTCCAGTCTTCCGTGCCGTGGTCCCGCGTGGCAACGCACCCTTGGCGTGCGGAGAAACGATCAGCAGCAGGCGAACGCGTCACGTACCCGACCTCGTGTGCGCGTGATTTTGATAAATGCCGCAAGGTGGCGTATATTGCGAGTAGTCCGATGGTTATTTCTTTCTTCAACCCCAGAGATTCTGGAAGTTCTTTTTTCGAAGGTGTTCACGCCGAACGCGCAAACGAAGTGATTTTTGCCCAACAGAGGGCGATACCGTTTTCGTTTATCCCGTCGTCTTTGCATTTCGAGCTATAACCTGTAAGTTATGTCAATTATAAAGTCTCAATCTTCTAATTTGATTAAAACGATCTCGGCTGCAGCTGAAATCGCTCCAAACCCGTCTAGAGTTCGCTCATGATAATAATGATAACGCACTTGAACTTGCAGCAGTACTAAGGGCACGTACCGTAAATATAAAATTGTAACCAAATGGTTAGTTGCGGTTTATTTGCGTTATTAGCGATTGGCCGATTTTTTCAGAAAATTACGGACACGTGTTTGATGTCAAGTGTTTTTTTTGTACACTTTTCAAGATAATCCATGTGGTTTTACTGGATGCGCGCATATTTGATAGCATTATTTTTTGTGACTAGAGCATTGCTTAGAAATGTGCGAGCATTTATATCCAATATACTTTGAGTGTGAATAGTGGAGAATAGTATTGAGGACGAAATCTTATCAATATTTATTTGGAAAGATAGTTGGTCTTATTTTTAATACTATTTCATGTCTATGTTTAAAGTAAGAGTTTAGAAGGAAGCCAAAATTGAAGAATTCGAGCTAGTAATTGAAAAATATAGTGAGAAGAGTTCGAGGATTTTCGAATGTTCCGGACAACTTTGATATATTTTTCTTTAATGAAAATAAAATTACAAAAATTCTATTAGAAGTTGGAAGACAAACTATCCCGGCAAACGCAATTATTATGACATTTTGGTATTTTCAACCTGAGATTCATTTCGGTGATTTATTTCCAATTTTAGCACATAAATAAACAAATGTAGTTCGATATGTTGGCAGATTCAATGTTGGAAGGCAGCAGCACAAAGATGTATAGGGCGAGTAACAAATGTTATGGAATTGAGTCAATAATATAAATGGCTCTGATGATTATTGTTGAATTAAAGAAGGTTTTCAAGAATGGATTTCGAACACTGTAGGAGAAATGAGGGACATATATCTGATTATCTCCAAAGAATATGGTTTTCATATATATGCAGAGATTTCTGTATTTCTGCAGGTATGTTGTTACTTGAATCTATATTTGTAATTAATCAGCTTATATGTAGGATTTTGACGATAACTATTTTTACACTTGTAGCTGGAGAGGTGGATTGTGCATGATGCCAGAGTTTTAGGCAAAAGTGTATGGGATTATTTAATGATGTGGCAGAAAAGTTTCCACAAATTCCATCTCGTTGGAGACAAAGCTATCCTTGCATGCAAATCTTATGACTCATATAAGATAACGGTTGGTTTGACCAAATAAGTATTAAATCACAAATTATCGCAGCAAGAATACATAGAAAGGCTTTTGCTCTATTAGAAAGAATGAGGGTTGAGTATTTAGATGTTCGTCTAATGGATTGGATCCCAAATATATTATTCCTGTTTGTGTGCTAACAATTTTGCATATTAAGGATGCTTTTTTGCATGAGAAGAAATTGAAGAAAATCAAATGAATCAAATGACAATGAACCTTTTGTGAGAACAAGTTAGACAACGTGTTTTTGAGAGAGAGAATATGTGTGTTTTAGCAGGCATAATAAAAAAATTGTAATCATTTAATTAATGAATATTGTAGTAATTATTTCATTTGTTTTTTTGAAAGTAAATAATTTTTGTTAATTAAACAGATGATAAAAGAAAATAAAAAATTTATTTATGACTGAATTTAAAATCACTTAAAGATTATTTTAAATGCCGTCTTTTACTTCTTCATACTAATACTTTCAACATAAATAATATATTATTATAAACATAATATTTAAAAAAAGGTAGTATTTTATGGTTTTGTCGGTAATTATTTTTAACCAATTAAACATTTCATTTTTAGTTCATTTCTTCTTGTGTTTTTTTTCATGAAGCTGTGTAAGTTTTTCTTTTGATATTCTTCTTTTCTCTTTCTTTTTGCTCAGATTTATTAGAAGCATTATTCTTGCTACCCCTCTTGTATTTTGAACAGATGAGCTTCTGTATATTGACAGAATGTTTCGGTCTGTGTTGATAATTCACGCTTTGTAATTTTTCCTGTGGAACTGGAGTCATTGGAGGATTATTTGGGACTTTTAAAGTAGATTCATGGATCATCGAAATTTCATGTTTTTTGAATTACAGTTTGTTTTTTTATGTTCTAATGTCTCTTATATGTATTTTTTAATTCCTCCTTTTTCATCACATTTGTGTCCATTTTTGAAACTTGTATTCTTCTTTCACGCACTTATTATTCCACATGTGATTGATAGTATACTTCACTTGAAAGTCTTTATTGCACAAACCATCTGTTTAGCGTTAATTCGGTGAAGAAACAAGGGCTTTTTTATGATGTATTAAAATTAGTAGCTTGACATCATTCTCATCACTTATTAACCTTCATTATTTCTGATTCTATCTATGTTATTATATTAAATTTCTTTAAGAGAAGCAATTTGGTACGTTCTTCAATCTATACTTTATATCGGTCTCAGATGACTTTTTAATTTCGGAACAAGTATGTGTTGTTTCGGCCAATTTTGTGTTAAACAATTTTCGTTAAAAACACAAACAATATACTGAATGGTATATCATAGTTATATATATTTTATATTTCCAAAATAAGTATACTTACTTGCTTAACGGATCGCAAGGTGATTTGTATGATTAATGATTAAATTGTTAGTGATTATAAAGCATGTAAATTTCACAAGTTGTGGTTTGAGTAGGATCAGAGTGATACAGTTCGATAGATAAATATGTGGTTTGTTTATGGTATCGTTTATGTTTTTGCAGTGGGGTAGAAAATCAGAAATGTCAAATGAGGAGGTTGTTTTGGTGCATAAAATTGTAACGAGTTTCTTTTTTTACTATGTGTTATGTTCTTCTATTTTGATTTATTTTTGCTTTCTTAAAAGATAATTTTTTCCGCGCTACCTTTTCGCTATGATTTATGAGTGCCTCGTAACAGCCTTCGTGTTCGTTTTTTTTTTTTTTTTTCCGTTCGGGCGCTGGCGAAGATTCGCAGTCCGCTTGGCTTGCAATTACGCGGAAGATGTTTATTTATGTCGCGTACTAATAGTCGTACAATTATAAAATTACCCTAATGAGTAGCTTAGTGCGTGAGTGATTATCAGGGTTTAGCTGTAGTCCAAAAATATGATATTTCAGTGAACAAATGCTTGGTTGTCGTTTTTTATTTCCCAAATAACAACACGACAAAAAAACAAAATGTGTGTGTAAAAGTGCATATACAGTAAGTAAATAACCATGACAATTTTAACATTAATACTACGAAATGACTTTATAAATAGAAACATCACGGAGAAATATTATTTAACTGACGGAACCTTCTCACTTGCCGGAGAAGGACGGAAATAAATGCGAATAAATAATGTCGGTCTCGCTTATTCATGGCTCAGCGGATTAACGTTAGAATGAATATGGTCATTTACGGAGGATTGTCTACGATAATTCTCAATTGACATATCAGGTGGGCGGTAAAAAATTACGCGTGCTACAAATACTACGGGCGTCTCACGGCGTAATACTATTATTTCGGGGGGGAAGACTGTAAAGTATCACCCGAGGACGACAACAGAGGTAAGTTTGCGGATTGGTAAATGGTTATAACGGCGTTCACCTTTACGGACCCAGCATATCTACCTGCAAACGGGAAACAATGAAACGTATCACTCTAAGACCGACTACGGATTACGTTTTTGCGGATTCGGTATGGTTTATAACGGCCTCCCTTTAGGACGACCGCATGTCGTTAACCTGCGAGAAGGAAAATGACTCTAAACGTTCACTCTAAGACGCAACAGATTACAGTTTTGCGATTCGGTAAGCCGGTTAAAGATCACCCTTTAGGCGACGCATGTCTACCTGGAGAACAGGAATGCCTGAAAGTGTTCCTCTAAGAACGACAAAGATCACGTTGAGGAAGGTTGGGATGGCGAGGTAGGAGTCTGCCAGGATTGGTTTGTGCACGGTTTAATAGGCAAGTGGGGATCTTCGGCGTGCGTAAGGCAACACGAGCGCGTGGGAAATGCGTGCGAGATACAATGTGCGCCGGTGGAGGGGACGCGATACTCTAATAATTAAAACTATGAGCTTGGCGGTGAAAACAATTAAGGAATAAATGCGGTGTAAGCGAACGTACAGGGAAATTGATGGAATAAACTAAATTTATGTTTAAAGAAATTCTTATTCAAAATATTACGAATCAATTTTTCATGTAACGGCACGTTACAAAATACCAAATTCAGCAACCGCGTTCGTAAAATATCATATTTTTCAGGAATCTGTATATTCGGGACACAAAACCGAGAATTTGGTTGCTATTTGTGAATTACGGTACGCGCCTAAGTCTGATCGTCAAAGTTTAATTCGGGCGGATCAGCAGACGAAGTGTCAATTATGACTGTCTCCGAAAGTGTTAAAGGTGATAAATTGATCTTTATGTATCTATGTACCTATCCTATGTATAGGTATATAGTAGGATACTAGTTAGCTGGTTTACGACGTAAACGTCGTGGAAATATTAGAACGTCACGAAAATAACTTTCTAGAGCGGAAATTCGATATTAGAACTTCGTAACCAGACGGATGATATTCTTGTGTTCTGAGTATCGTCTTACCGTCTCGGATGGCGGGAGCTGTTGGTGTTTATTTTTTGTACTGAGTGTACTTGTTTGTTTTACTTACTTACGTTGTGGTGTTAGTTTACTTCGCGCAGAATAGTAGGGAAGAGGTTGAAAGGGTTCGAAAAGTTTGATGATGTTAAAACTTGTATGGTGGTGGTATTAATGATGTGTCGTCCAAAATAGTTATTTACGAACCAAATATGTGAAAACACATTTCGTGTATGAATCGTGCCCATGACGTGCTCGCCTTTCGGCTCGCTTTCAAACTGGCCATTCGTTCTTGAAATGTGTTACGTACGAGACTTGTATATATATGTATATATATTGTACGAATAACATAGTTTTAACAATAAAATATCAGTATGTCATGATTTATTATACGTCCACTACTGTTACAATTACTTTTGCCGTAATTCGAGTACAAGTTTTAACCACGAGTTTAAGTGATTCAATCACAGACTACCTCCAGACGACGAACTCAATGTAAATCAAGATGCCGTTTCGGATTTTTTTTCTCTCTCACAAAAATACAAAATTTAGGTAGATGGCGCTTGAGTGTTTCCCGCTTAATTTCAAAGAAGTATATACTTTCATTTGTTTTATTTTAGGAGGACAAAGTGTTTAAAGATTGTATTTGCCTATATTGTTATTTATATATTAAACATAATATAGTCCATTACTCATTAAACACATATACAATATATTTTTTATAAACTTTATTCTTCGTTAACTACTGCATAACGGTATAACAAACTAAAGGTTAATATAACTCGTTGATTTTATTTTATTTTACAAAATATAACATGTAAAATACAAGTACAATAAAACGTCTACTAACTAGGTAAAATAAATTCTTAAATATTCATTCATATAGTAATTCTTTCTTGCCAGTATCAATAGAATTACCATATTCGCAAAGAGAATCGTCGGTAGTTGTAAACAACTGTGTTATGACACCCTGTTCTTGGGCTGCAATTTAGAAACTGCATTTGGTGGTTATAAAGACTATTTAGTTCAGTCTAAATTTTTAACATTCAGGATGCGCTGTACAATTATCAATTAGTAATCATATTTTTCTTTCCTACACCATTCTCGCAATTCGTAGTAAACTCTTCGGAAGTCATGCAAGCGCTTCTAGTGAATTTATAATTTATAGTAGTTGTTGAAGTTTTTAAAACACTTTCGTGTTAACTATACGTATTATTCAACAATTTTTTCTTTTCTTTCTCATAGATTGCGTTACTAATACCGTTATCTTTCTTTAGACATCTTGCCACCGAGCACGTGTCTCTCTTTAAATCTAATGTCTTTATCAGTGTAAGCTTATAAAATAAATAAATAACTTCATTATAGAAGGCGCTTTACAGTTCGAGAATTTTTGTATTGCGTGCAATTTTTATGCATGCAATAAAAATTCATGCAATAAAAAAGCGCTGCTCTATTTCGTGCATTGCACGCGCAAACAAGTAAAATTGCCTACCCACATGATTGAAATCCATTGAATGCGCATGCGCTTTCTCTTTGCATGCAATTTTTATTTGCACCGTAATACAAAAAATTGCGAACTGTAAAGGCTCCTTTACAGACGGACAAATTACCTTTACATATATTGTGTTTGTAAATTCCACCTATCAAGCTGTCGTGGGAAAAGCAAAATAGCTTCACACGTCGTTTTTAGAACGACCACACAAGTTATGCACAACTATTTGCTCAGATCTATATCACAAATATCAGCTATTTTGAAACAATTTCGAAAAAAATACTACAGCAATATATGTATTATTGTAATGCATTCTATTTGTTAAAATGATACCTTTCTTATATTACAATACGAAGGGCGCCACATCTCTATTACTATTTCGTTTTTCACATGTTGTCGTACAGGTTTCTATAATACGCAGTCTTTTAACAGCGCCTCTCACATAAATTTGAGTTTTTTGGGAAAAGATACACCTTCGTATGATACTATATTTCCATAAGATAGAAAAGAAATAGAGAGAGGTACATATCTGAATGCGAGTTCGTCGTCTGAGGGTAGTCTGTGGATTCAATGGACAAGTATCACAACAGTCACAATAACACGTGTTTTTTTTTTTTTTTTTTTTTTTTTAAGGGGTGGTAAGCCTAGCTATATGATTAGCTTCATCAGGCCCCCTCAGTAGCCAAATCTCCCTCCCTAATTCAACACTACGACCCCTGAAAAAACGATCCATCGTGAATTGACCAGAGCGAGATTTGAACCCCGGACTCCGCACTGATAACCAAGCGTGCAAGCCACTCGACTACCAGCCAGGCCGACTATTTATATTTATCTTGCATTAATTCACGTTATTTAAAATGAGATTTCTTATCCATGCAGGGATTCTGCTGTTCCCAATTTTGGGATACAATTCTTGTGTCATGCGCAATTCCACACAAAAGCCTATATGAAAATTTAAATGTTATCCAAGGTTTAAGTCAAAATGTAGAGTGTTACTACAAAAGAAATAGACGCTTTCAATATTTTATTAATCCAAAACTAATAACGTTATTATGAATTCGTTTAAACTATTTTATAAAGTGATTCTTAAAGTTTACTTTGGGAACTCATAGGTGCTCAATATGGGCTCCTCCTGTAATGGTGGACCATTACTGGGTTGGTAACTGGACACTGTCCCCTGAAAAAGCATCTATACAACACAGGCCGAGTAAGCGAACCGTGGTGTAGAAGATGCTAACTACAGGAGGAAACGAGTTTACATGTAATCTGCACATGTGAGGAACTTAAGGTACTTAGGCAGAAGTACTTCGGGAGAGATCTATTGGAGCCCTCGAAGGTCCTCAAGTTTCCACTAAGCAAGATACTGGGCTTTATAGGGAACACCAAATTGCTCGAGTAGAAATAAGAGAATCAATAAGGATGGTACAATGAGCACCTTGTTCAAGTGCCCGGACATCAAGTACCCACCCTAACTTGAATGAATGAATGAATGGGCTCGTCCTGTCACACGGCACGCATCAAGGCGATAGTCTAGTTCATTCCAAACCCGGTGTAACATATCTGCATTGACACTTTCCACAGCTCTCGTGATGCGTTGTTTTAACTCATCTAAATCATTAGGAAGCGCGTAAACCAGACCTTTCACAAATCCCCATAGAAAAAAATCGCACGGTGTATGATCGGGGCTCCTTGGTGGCCACCGTACGAGAACGCGGATGTCGGCTGTTGCACGGCCTATCCAGCGCCATGTGGAAGTGTTTCGTTCAGATATTTTTTAACGACACGGTGCCAGTGAGGAGGTGCTCCATCCTGTTGGAAGATAAAGTTCCCCCCGTCCTCATGCAGTTGAGGCATCAACCAATTGATCAACATTTGATGATTAGTAGCTCCCGTTACTGTGTTTTCTTCAAGAAAGAAAAGACCATATACCTTTGTGCGAGATACAGCACAGAATACATTCTCTTTTGGAAAGTCACGCAAATCCTCCACCAACACTCTCGAAGGTTCAGTCCCACATATTCGGAGGTTGCGTTTATTCAGCTTGCCACTTATGTGGTACTCGTCACTGAAAATTATCCGCTCGCAAAACTCATCTTCATTACGTTGCAGCATTTCATTGCAGAAATCTTGTCATCTTCACGTATATGCTGTACCAACTGCAATCTGTAAGGCGTCAGTTTTAGTAGTTTACGTAAAATTTTCCAAACAGTTGGTTGGGGAATTTGTAGTTCCAAACTTACACGTGTTGTTGACTTTTGTGGATTTCGTTGGTAAACAGCACGAACACGCTCCACTATTTCTTCTGGCACACGAGGTCTGAACTGTTGCCTTTACATAGACACTCTGTCGTTTCAAAATTTTTTTGTACCAATCGTAGATCGACTGTCTAGTAGGTGGTGGTTTTCCAAAACGTGTTCGAAAATGTCGTTGGACAACAGTTACGGAGTTCGTTTTGGCAAATTCAAGCACGCAATATGCTTTCTCAGTAGAGTTTGCAGCAGTACTACCAATTGTACTATCGAAACTTCTACAGTTCCTCAACCTGACAGCGCAAAATGCGTGTCGATATCACACATAACTTTTGTTTTATACAATACCAAAGGTGTCTATTTCTTTTATAGTAACGCTGCATAATGGCGCCCTCTGTGTGGCAGTCTCGTGATCTAGGGGTGGCACCATCTGTCGGCACAGCTAGAAACTCTAAATTTCAAATGTAACAATAGGCGATGTGCTGCAATATCAACGCTTATATACAACTAGTGCTTACTGCGCACACATTCGAAAATAAGGACTAAAATGCTGAAAGCAAACACGCTATTGTTTAGAACCTCTTTACCTATTTATTAATTTAATTTTAATAATAATAATAATAATGTTTAATGTCCAACAGATCTTGGTAATCCAATTACAGAACATAATAAAAGGTTAATATGACAATAAAAATATGAGTAAAACATAGATACACAGGTAAAGAGAAACAGTACATTACAACATATTAAAAATTACAAATTTATGTCTAACATAAGTAAAGAAAAAAACACTTAAACGAACCGAAAGGGATCTAAGTCACATCTATTGACATTTCTACACATGTGCGTTAGTGGTGCCTTAACAAGAACGTTTGTGCGCGCTCGGGGAACCAGAAAAGTGTCTGCGGATCGGGTACTATAACGAGGCACGATCAAAGCCACCTGGGATAAAAGGGATGGAGAGTCCACAATTCCATTCATTAAATTAACTAAGAATTTGGCACTAAATTCATCTCGACGTTGGGATAAGGAAGTGAAACCGTGTTTAGCTAGAAGATCATCGTAATTGACACCACGAGTCGCTGATGTCGCTAGTCGCTGATAGATGTAATATGGATACCAAACCAGTGAGCCATACTCTAGTTTGGAACGGACTAGAGTAAAAAAGAGTAATTTTATAGCTTTAACATTGTTAAAAAATCGACAAGATCGGATCACAAATCCCAACAATTTAGAAGCAGAAGAGAATAGATTGGTGATATGCATACTAAAAGACAAATAATTATCAAAAAATACACCGAGCTCAGAAAAGTGAGTTACTCTAGAAATTTCAACACCACGCACAGAGTAATTAAATGAAATTGGGTTGGCACTCTTAGAAAAAGAGAGTACGGCACACTTAGAGATGTTCAAATGTAGTCCATTGCTCATGCACCACTCACTTAGAGTGGATAAATTTTTCTGCAGGTGAAAGCAGTCAGCCTCTGAATTAATGGCACTAAAAATCTTAATATCGTCAGCATATGCTAATAACTTTACAGTCTACAGATGAAGTAAGTCATTGATATAAAATTAAAGAGCAATGGACCAGCGTTGAACCTTGAGGCACACCCGCGTTTGGAGTAAAAGCGTCAGAACAGAATCCATTATAATAAATAAAACTAGAGTCGATCTTGAAGATATGACTTAAAGACGAAATTACATTAGGCGAGAAGCCGAGGGAGTTAAAGCTTGGTAAATGAGGACGTTGTGATCTAATGTAATCAAACGCTTTGGTAAAGTCAGTGTAAATTACTCGACCTGAGTACGATTATGCAGATTTTCGCTAATGAACTGAGTAATTTCCACCAAGTTGGAAATGGTAGATCTATTAGGAATAAAACCATGTTGATTAAGTGAAAGATATGGTTTGACGCAGCTGTATAATTTTCATATATTAATCATAATTTTAATTAAGTGTGGACTCAAAATTTTTTTTTTTGATTTAGTTTAGAGGAGGACAATAATTTTTTGGACTCTACACCAACAACTACAAATTATATACTTTCCAGACCAATTATTTTCGAAAAAAGTGGCAGTTTAATGGATGTAAGACATGAATATGAAGTATTAGGAAAACTTGCGCTGTCTTCTTATTCGAAGCACAACGTCCAATCAATTTTTAGCCTCGCACGAATTGCCGAAATAATTTTGTTATTACAGAGTTCTTAGAAGAATCGTTAAGTGGTCGAAATGCGAACATCCAGATAACGAGTATAACAGCGTATCCCGAAGTAATCTGTTCAGAATTACATGATTTAATTTTGTCCCGAATTTCCCAACGCTGACATGCTCACTTGCTACCCATCACTTCGGGCAAGAGGAAATGAAGGGTCTCTTTTTTCCCCCGCATTTAACTTCTGGTTAACGGAAAAAAATATTCTCCGAGGAAAAGTGGAACGTGGATCATCCACTTCTGTCTCTTCCATTCCCTGCCGTTGGTGGCATTATTAATATTCGCGGAATTTCACCCAGTGTGCCGTTGTTGGTTTTGGCATTTGCGGCCAACTTTTCCCCGCTCGGAACGGAATTATTGCATTTTTTTTTTTTAATATTTCTGTCCCGGCGAATTCCATCGCGTGAGTGCGGAAATGTGGAAATTAAAACAACTTTAGGTGTATTTTTATCCGCGCGTGTTGCGAACGGCTGCCTCAAATTCGGACTTTTAGTAGCCGAGCATTAGGCCAGACTACGAAATTCATTAAGTAAATGCGCTGGCTGTTGCCGCGGGGTAGATAAACACCGTTTTGGGGGGGATGGAAAATTGATTAGTTCCGCTGGCGGATTGAAATATCTGCTGTAATTACCGTTTCGGTGTTGTAGAGGACTTTATTATCTCGTGGATATTCCACTTGAATGTTGTTTTCGCTAAAAATAAAGGACTCATAGTTAGTCCACGTTCTTTAAGAAAGCGATCTTTGAGCGCGGGCGACGTTTCAAAGTATTTTACAAAGAAGAGAGGCCTCGAGATGAGCTCTTAAAGCACATCAAAGTACTTTACAAATAAATTGTGAGACGTATATAATTTTTTATTGAGAAATTTGTTTTTGTAAAGTTATTAACATTTTATTTTAAATGGTTAAAGTTACTTATATTTGAAATATACTCCAGAAGGCCTGAAATGATAAACATAACTTGTAAACAAAATGTCAAATAAGTTAGGTGCATACTTTATGTATGTATTTGTAAAAGAGTTGAAAATATCTGTTTGAAACCTGAGTTTTAATTTGAGTTATATCCTCAGCCGCACGTGGGTGTTCAAATTCTACATAAAACGAAGGTAAAATTCCAGAATTCAAAAATAAGGGAGTTATAAAGACCTCGTTAAATAACGAGGTTTTACAACGAAAGAGGAAGAAACAGAATGGCGTTACAGGACGCGTGGGTTCTCAAATCATATTTCGAATTATCGAAGTCATCTGCACGTGATATTCACAAAAAATTCCACACCCAAACACAAAGCGAACATACGGCCAATGATTATTCAAGCAATCTTCAAAAAAAATCCACAGATGTGTGAAAATATCCAAAATTTCCGAAGATAGAAAGATGTACTCGTAAGAGCGCGTCTAAAACAACAACCCAGAATGGCCAGCAAGCCGGAAGGAAGCGGAAGCAAGAATACGTCATCCAACCAATCAGAAGACAGATAAATAAAATAAGAAGACGGGCATAGAGGCGCCCTCTAATGTCGAAACGATGTAAACACAGAAAACACAGATCTGAAAGGATCACGATCGATCGACAAATCGAACAGATCTATCGATGCGTGGGAATCGATAATACCGGCAGATGCAAAACGAACAGTCCTAGCCTTAAAAAGAAAACGTCAACTGTCAAAACATGGGAATTCAAGGAATTTACTAAAATTGAAAGAAATTAAACGAAAATCTAAGACCGTATTAAGTATAAGAACTATCTGTAAGTAAATGAGACTGAAAGATACAAATTCTAGCTAGACCGCACTAACATGGGAAAGAAAACACAATTCGAAAGCCAAAAGTTAAACAATAAAGTTTACGTTGTGAAAATACAAGACGTAGGAGCTCTCTGAAGTAGAGTACGGAAATAGAAGAAAATAGGATTACAAAAACTTGTCGAAAAGACTAGCGGAGAACTAAATCCAGGTAAGCGAAGCAAAAAAACCGTAACAAACTATCAATCAATGGGGTAATCTTATTATATGTTTCACAAATAAATCTTAAAGGAGCTTTAAATAATAGATTAGAATGCGGGGTGGCAACGTAGAATGTACGAGAACAACGCGCGGATTGCCGCGGCACAAGAAATGATAATTTAAATAGTATAAGGGGACTTGAGATTATGTCATGAACAACACGAAATAAAAACTTGAGTCCCTGTATAGACCGTCTCGTTTCCAGAGCTTGTGTTTCGAACATTGTTAACAGTGAGGTTTGGGGGAAGCCACGTTCAGGATACACACCACACGTTCGAAAATAAATATATTTTAAAAATTTTCGTTGAACATTTTCAAGAAGATTTTTATAACTGTCATAGTAAGGGTTCCACACTACAGCCGCATATTCGAGTCTCGATCGCACCAAGGCATTGAACAATGAAAAGAAAGTGGCAACGTTACGAAACTGCTTTGAAGTGCGCAACACAAAACCCAACATTCTACTAGAGCAGGAAACCACATTGGTTACATGAGTGGAAGAAGGTCAGCGATGGGTCGAATGTGAACCCCCAAGTCGTGGTGACAGTAGTAGGACGGCTCATGCTTTTGGTTTTAAGGTAATAGTTATAGAAAATTGGAGATCTTTTCCGTGTGAACGACATCACATGACATTTTGAGATATTAAGATACAATTTATTATTAGAGCTCCAATCGTGAAGCACATCTAAATTGTATTGTAGATTACGGAAGTCATCCCGAGCCTCTACCGGCAAAAATAATTTCTTATCATCAGCGAACATCAAGCATTCACAAGTCAGACTCGTAGGCAGGTCATTTATAAAGATTAAAAACAGGAGTGGTCTGAGGTTTGATCCCCGAGGAATACCAGACGTAATCGCTGTGACATCGGAGTTATACCCATTGTAGGTAACAAAAAAAATCCGATCGCAGAGATAAGACTGCAGCAAACGCAATAACGGATCGCTAACGCCAAATTTACCAACCTAATTTGCCTGAGAACAATTCTGGTCTTCTTGAGTTACAAACTTTTCATTATACAACACCACCTTCTAACGAGCATCATTGATTTGGCCACAAATGCTTACCTTCCTCAAGCAAATTATAGTAAATAATACTTTTTACATAGTGGGCAACCTGCTAAAAAGCTACCAGCAAAAAAAGGCTAAACAAGTTTAATTTGAATTAATCAAGGTAAGTAATATTATCTAAATATCTCACTTATCCTTTTTACAACCTGAGAGAGAGAGAGAGAGTTTAAGATTTGAAGATTTATTAATTAGCTTTTTATTATTTATTTATTTATTATTTATTACAATACTTATCGTGGGTACACATTTTTAAGATCTTACATTTTAATGTATTTTGTAAACAGTAGAGGCATCAGAGATGATCATGTATGGGTACGTTCATGCGAGATGCAAACCAATTGTTTTTCAAGAGTGTTGAACTGTTCTTGGAATATACTTTAAAACGCTTTTTTAATAGTAGAGGCCTCAAATGATACCCTGAAGGCACCCCAAAAATATTTATATATAAAATCCTATATAAAATGAAAAGAATTCATACTAATAATATTATTATAAAGATACAGTTTATAAGGACGAGGAATTAATTTTTAGGGGGAGAGGCGGTTGTGAGAGGGAGACAACTTTTTGATCTTTTTTTTATGATGAACTTAATTTTATAGCAGCACCTCGAAGGGCGGGAATAATTTTTTTCTAACAGAGGAGTGGAGAAGTTTTTATCGTTATTTACTTTACAAAGAGGTTTAATATTTTTTATTTTGAATGGTGACTAATGTTATACATTTCTGTTAAATCTACTAGAAAGAAACTAGTGATATTTTAAAAAAAGTCTTTTAATGATAACTAATAGGAAATACCAATAAACTTCAGTCTCACAAATTCTTCAATCTAAAAAAACACAATGCACATTTCATTAGCTATGCTAACATCTTCAGGTGTACATATAAGTGTATTGTCAAATACCAAATGCGTAAATATAGTAAGTATATCCTAGGTTACAAAAATTAATCATCCAGGACTACTATATTCAATTGAATTTAAATGTTTATAATTAAGGGGTGTTAAATCAGTATTGAGTAGCTATTAATATGTTTTTCATATAAATAGCTCCCACATATTAAGTTCTTACAATTTGAAGACTTAATTAACTCTAAATTATCAATTGAAAAAGTGTGTCCTGTATTAACAAAATGATACGCCAAAGCGGATTTATCGGCATTGTGATTCTTAATATGATATAAATGCTTTTTAAATCTAATTTCCTCTTTCCTCTTAGTTTGACCTATATATACTTTATTACAAACACCACATTTGATCTTATAACTCCCAGAAAATTTTTTAAAATCAATAATTTCAATATTGAATTTTAATTTATTTTTTAAAGTATTAGAATTTTGAAAAACCGGACTAAGATTGTATTTTTTACACAGGTTTAATATCTGATTAACCCATACTTTATTAAAGTTAAATCTGCAAAAATTTTTCTACACTATTTTCTCTGAAATAAGTGTGGTTTCTTAATTTTGACTTTTCTATGTATATCAAAGTGGAATGTATTATCTTTGATCATAACTAATAAATCTAGAAATGGTAAATTGTGTTGATCCTCAATTTCAAACGTAAATGTTATTGATGGATACTGATTATTAATGAAATTAAGGAAAATATCTATATCAAAATCAAGTAGTACTACAGCAAGAATATCATCTACATATCTAATCCACAATTTAGGGAAAGATAATCAATTAATTCTTTTAATGATAATTGATACATGAATTCAATTATTATTATTGATAGGACTTTTTAACTTTTTTTTTTTATATAAAAGGGTGGGATAATGAGAGTCAGTATTAATAATGTTTGTAGCTTTCCCATGACAAAACATTCAGGTTCAGTACCAATAAGTACATCTATTCTTTTTCAAATTAAATAAAATTCGACTGTCATGCTAATGCATAAAAGAGCAAGCTAAATAATACCTACATTATCAGAATTATATCAGCTACTCTGCTGCAACATCATCTATAATTTACAGTTTATCAATTTCTCTATGAAGTTTCTATCTTCCCATTTTTACGCGCGCAAAACGTTCTATCCTACTGACTGCGCCACTTTTCCAAAACGCTTATACCCCGATAATGCGCACACCGCATCACTAACTCCGCGCAAAAACCGGGGCAATTTACAATAAATTTCCACCCCGGGCGTCTAATCTCAGAAGTATATCCCGCCGTCCGGCGAGAATACAGTGCCCCACGACTTTAATAGAGCCGCCACGAATCACGGCCTCCTAACTCGTCAATCTCCGAGTGCAGCTGAGCGACCGTCCTTTTTGTTGGGGCGCTGGGCGGCCCCGTTCTCGTGCGCTCGCTTTGCCTCGAGATCCTCGGGAAGGAATCTATTATTAAGGGGTCGGCCACGAGGGGTGTAATAAATTTACCCGCGAGGGCTAGCAAGAATACCCGTGCATATAACCGTGGATTTATAGAGGATGTAGTTTGGTGGTTGCGGAGGCTTATCTGTGCGGTGATCTAAAAATCTCGTGAATAGGTTTAGATTTAAATTATAGTATACTTATTGTTCGCAGCGTTGCGTCAGTGAATATTTGGGTTTGGCAAAATTATATATAAGATGATAATTTATAGAGGACAAAGCTCAGTTTTGGAAGATGGGTAGAAAAATTATATGTATCACAGTGCAACAACCAAAATGGGAATGGGATGAGACCAATTGCAAATGAAAGTTGACATTATCCATAACAAAACCTTGAAGGTTTTTTTTTAGTTCAGTGCGAGATTTTTCTTACACGCATTTGAAGTTGTTGATTTTGGAACGCTGTCTAACAGGAAAATCATTGAAATTTGATAAATAATGCTTTTTATTTTTATTATCCTGAAAAGTTGTGGTATCTTACTGTTTTTGGGGTCGAGGAATTCATTTTCGATATTATTTTTTACCTAAAACTGACGCTAGATGGCGCTGTCATACAAATGGTGTTATTTCTTGTAAATTTTCAATAAAAAAACGGTGTATTTACTGCTTCACTGCTTTAGATATAATATTTGAGCCCTTAAAGAATTTCTACAAAAAACAAGACAATAAGGCAATAAAACTCAGTAACGCACAAATTCAAAACAAGACCATAAAGATAGACAAGCGCACAATTATATTACCTGTCAATCTATATATACTGACAACAACGTATCAAGACAATTTAGTAAGAAAACAACCACTGAAGACGGCGCATAGCCGGAATGAATGTTTGCAGCGTTTGAAATATTATTGTTATGTTTGTAGAAAATATAATAGACAAAAAAATTTGGTGCCAAAATATGAGAGTATGAAACAATTGTATTTACAGTATTCTATGTTAGGTGATTTATGCTGGTGGTTAAAGAGAACAACCGATGAAGAGGATACTGATGAAGAGCAAGAACCAGAAACATACAGAGATTCACAGCCTACTACTTCTGGAGCTTTTGCTACTTCAAATATGCAAATTGACACTGATAGTGATGATGATTAAGCGGATCCAAAATGAGATCCAAATAAAATATAATACTTTAAAATAAAAAAGTTATTTCTGTAAGCACCATTTGTATGACAGCGCCATCTAGCGTCAGTTTCAGGTAAAAATAAATATCGAAAATGAATTCCTCGACCCCAAAAACAGTAAGGTACCACAACTTTCCAGGATAATAAAAATAAAAAAGCATTATTTTATCAAATTTTCAATGATCTTTCCTTGTTAGACAGCGTTCCAAAATCAACAACTTCAAATGCGTGTAAAAAAAAATCTCCACTGACACAAAAAAACCCTTCAAGGTTTTGTTACGGATAATGTCAACTTTCATTTGCAATTGGTCTCATCCCATTCCCATTCAGAAAGTTCGATTTTGTATCACTGTGTATTTAATCTTCACCCTTTTATAGTTTACAACAAACTATCTTAGTTATCCTGTTTTTTAGTAGACCATCATGCACAAGTAATTGCACTGTTGCCAAATGCCTGCTCAAGGGCATCTCCTTGGAGACAATACATGGTAATCATGGTATGCTCGACTGGCTGACTGGGATACATTAAATTAATCGAAAGACGTTGTGAGTCTGTTCTTAATGGCTAACTTAAATATCTTCGACATAACTGAAACAATAGCAATTGGACGGTGGTCATCCAAGTGACAAATCACTCTTTTTGTATATTGGTACAACTTTTGTTTGTTTAGTTTTTTTGTAAAAATCTTTTCACACATGCATTTGTTAATTATTTCTGTTAAAATTGGCGCAATGCTATCCCGCAAAAGCTTAACGGCTTCACTACTCAAATCATATACGCCCTGATTATGTTTCTTAGTTCACTTTCAGTTATTGAGTGAAGGTATATACTGTTGGTTGATTGTTAATTCAGTATTTTTTTTAACTCCCTTTATTCAGCAATCTGCCCGAGGGCAATAAGCTATTGCTTTGACATATTGACATGAATAGAAATGGGCTCCAGTGAGCCACTCTGCTTATTTAACTAAAGTTTTTTGCGTCCTTCTATAAATAAATAAATGAATAACTAAATACATTGGCTAAAGAAATCTGTTAAGTAGGTCTTTAGGTGTAAACCTTTTTAATCGCGTACTTCGTCACACTGCACAAACAGTTGATTGGGTAATGCATTCGGATGAACTAACACTCTTTTTTGGTACTTACTTAATGCTACACTGGGTGATTACCTCCTTCACCGGGACTAGTGGGATATCACGTAGGGTAATTTCATTGGTCACATAATCTCTGTAGGATGGCGATGTTAGAGTTGCTGGCGGTACGCCCATAGTTGTATCCCATATGTCCAGTACTTGGTTTTAAGATGGCCTTTGTAAATTAAATCTTGTTATCAAAGGATAATTGCGATTTTCGCCAATGATCCAATACAGATTTGGTTGAGTTAATCCCAAATTGTTTGCTTTTGTGATATATGTTTTTGCCAGGATAAATCTCCCTATCTAGGTGAATGAGTATTTAGCCTTGTTAGCAGTTATTAACTTTAACTGGCGGACATGTTCCTCTGCGCATTGTGAATGTGACATGTGTAGATTTAAATTCATTGGCCTTTATTCGCCATTTTTTTAACCAGTGCTGAATCTTCTTGAGGCTGATTTGAAAATTCCTCGAAGCCGATATTGGATCTGAGTGGGAGGCAAGTACCACTGTATCGTCCGTAAACTTGGCCATAGTAGTGAGTCTTGTTGTCGGTAAGTCACTCGTGTATAGAAGATAAAGGATAAAGGTCCCAAATTAACACTGCCTTGAGGTACACCAGAGTGGATAGGATAGATGTCAGAATATTGATTGTTCTGTTTGACTAGGAAACACCTATCGGACAGGTAGGATGTTAGTAGTAGATAATTTTTCCTTAGTTTGTAGTATAGCCCCTTGTGCCAAACCTTATTTCAGTACCTTGATTCAGTAACCTTGATTTTTTTTTTTATCAAACTTAGATCTTGATTGGAACTAGGGAGTGGTTCCAACATCAAATGCTGAGCAACACCAGTGAAGAAAACATTGAAATTGTCAACAATAATCTGGTTAGTTTCTCTTGATGTATGTCTGATTGTAGTAATCGTTTCCTGCTTTATTCTGGTTCTTTCTGATACAGTTGGACCAGCACACTACAAGTTATACTTTTCTTAAAATTGCTTAGGAGTCCTTAAAAGCGCCCAATCTTTGGATTTAGTGTAAAAAATGCTTTTGTTAAAAAAAAATGAATAAAACCCAAAACTGTTTGTGTAGGCGATGAAGTATGGTTCATTAGGAAGGGGTATATTAAAATAAAAAATATTTAATTGTCAATTCTTTTTGTAATTCCGTGTCGTAAAAGCCCCACGTCCTTCATGCCAGACGCAGAGACTGTCGACATTGTGAATCCATTTGCGGCACGTAATGCAAACAAATAGGTCTTTAACTATGGCGTTCGCCTCATCATTGACGCATTTTTTTCTTATTTATATGTAATATTTTTTCAGCAGATTTTTACTTTTTATATTTATACCTTCCTTTCAAGCACATCCTGTAAATGTACGGAATACGGATCGAGTACTCATTACCATAACCATCGCAAACAAATTAAAACAATCGTTTCCTGTGTAATTGAGCGAATGGATTTTACATACATACCCTTAGGCATCTTCATTAATAGACCTATCATATACACAGCAGCAACAGTAAGTGTCAAATTGATATTTCACGCAGTCGTTGCGAGTACACGTACAAAGTAACAGTATGCCAAAGCAAACTACGAGAAGTGCTTTGCAATGATATTTCAAATTAAGCGCAGATTGCTTGCGGAATGCGTGTCTTTGTCTATCGAAATGTTAATTAAATTAAAGGATAATTTTGTAATCTCCTAAAACGCATCCTTTGATAAAATGAAGGTCTATTTCACTTTGACGATGGTATAGGTAAGAATTTCCGTTTCTGGTGATGCTATTATAGTCGTTAAATATCTTGCTTATAGTAAAGACTTTGAAATTCAGCTCTGTCGTGCTTCAGATAAAATTGTAATCATAAAATAAATATTACTTCTGCACAGAAACAATTTATATCTTTTAAACCGACGATGAATACATTTGTGTAAGAGATTTTCTCTCAAAAAAGAAAACATTTGAAAAAATCGTAGTTAATTTTAACGTGTTGTTTGGATACACAGATCTTTTTTATTTATATTTTTGTCCGCTATAAAAAATTAATGCAATGAATGGTATTGTACTAAAAGCGGGAAAAGAAATTGAAAAATACACTCGCCCACAAAGGAGAAATAACAAAAAAAAAAAAACAACTGTACTTCGCGAAAGCACTCGCAGTTTGTTAGTTTTCCTCAACTTTGCTACATTTATTCCATTCTACGTTACAATGTTCGTTATATACTTTGTCGTTTTTATTTGCTTTTGTATTTTAAACGGATTATTAAGAGCGAAATTGTATTCAGAAGGTACTTTTGTTTATAACATTATCTAAAATAATAGTTTAATGTTGTGAAAGTAATTGTGAATTTCAGAATGCGAAAACTATGTCGCAGCACGAATTTACCAAATAATTTATTACACCTACCATTTTTTTCTATTTTCGCACGGTATAGGTATATCTCCAAAGGGAAGCGCCCGTCATGCTTGGGAGTACACTTTTTGGGTGGAGGAACTTTATCATCACGGAATAGACGTATTCAGGCTGTTGAAGTGCCTTTGCTGAACTCGTCAGGGATTTCGAAACGTTTGACATCAATTGGTACGATGTAGGCTTCCAAAGGGAAGCGCCCGTCATACTTGCGAGTATATTTTTGGGGTGGGAAAACTTAATCACCACAGAATAGACGCATTTAAGATGTCGAAGAACCTTTGGCGACCTTGTCAGGGACTTCGGAAACGTTTGACATCGATTCGCACGGTATAGGCTTCAAAGGGAAGCGCCCGTCATGCTTGGGAGTACATTTTTTGGGTGGAGGAACTTTATCATCACAAAATAGACGTATTCAGGCTGTTAAAGTGCCTTTGCTGAACTCGTCAGAGATTTCGGAAACGTTTGACATCAATTGGTACGATGTAGGCTCCAAAGGGAAGCGCCCGTCATACTTGCGAGTATATTTTTGGGGTAGAAAAACTTAATCACCACAGAATAGACGGATTTAAGATGTCAAAGTACCTTTGGCGAACTTGTCAGGGACTTCGGAAATGTTTGACACCATTCCGCACGGTATAGGCTTCGAAGGGGAGTGCCCGTCATGCTTGGGAGTATATTTTTTAGGTGGAGGAACTTTATCATCACAGAATAGACGTATTCAGGCTGTTGAAGTGCCTTTCCTGAACTCGTTAGGGATTTCTGAAACGTTTGTCATCAGTTAGTACGGTGTAGGCACTAAGGGAAGGCGCCCGTCATACTTGCGAGTATATTTTTGGGGTGGGAAAACTTAATCACCACAGAATAGACGCATTTAAGATGTCGAACTACCTTTGGCGAACTTGTCAGGAACTTTGGAAACGTTTGACACTAATTCGCGCGGTATAGGCTTCCAAGGAAAGCGCCCGTCATGCTTGGGAGTACATTTTTTGGGTGGAGGAACTTTATCATCACAAAATAGACGTATTCAGGCTGTTAAAGTGCCTTTGCTGAACTCGTCAGAGATTTCGGAAACGTTTGACATCAATTGGTACGATGTAGGCTCCAAAGGGAAGCGCCCGTCATACTTGCGAGTATATTTTTGGGGTGGAAAAGCTTAATCACCACAGAATAGACGGATTTAAGATGTCAAAGTACCTTTGGCGAACTTGTCAGGGACTTCGGAAATGTTTGACACCATTCCGCACGGTATAGGCTTCGAAGGGGAGTGCCCGTCATGCTTGGGAGTATATTTTTTAGGTGGAGGAACTTTATCATCACAGAATAGACGTATTCAGGCTGTTGAAGTGCCTTTCCTGAAATCGTTAGGGATTCTCGGAACGTTTGACATCAGTTTAGTACGATGTAGGCACTAAGGGAAAGCTCCCGTCATACTTGCTAGTATATTTTTGGGGTGGGAAAACTTAATCACCACAGAATAGACGCATTTAAGATGTCGAAGTACCTTTGGCGAATTTGTCAGGGACTTCGGAAACGTTTGACACCAATTCGCACGGTATAGGCTCCAAAGGGAAGCGCCCGTCATACTTGCGAGTATATTTTTGGGGTGGAAAAGCTTAATCACCACAGAATAGACGGATTTAAGATGTCAAAGTACCTTTGGCGAACTTGTCAGGACTTTCGAAATGTTTGACACCACATTCCGCACGGTATAGGCTTCGAAGGGGAGTGCCCGTCATGCTTGGGAGTATATTTTTTAGGTGGAGGAACTTTATCATCACAGAATAGACGTATTCAGGCTGTTGAAATGCCTTTGCTGAAATCGTCAGGGATTTCTGAAACGTTTGTCATCAGTTAGTACGGTGTAGGCACTAAGGGAAAGCGCCCGTCATACTTGCTAGTATATTTTTGGGGTGGGAAAACTTAATCACCACAGAATAGACGCATTTAAGATGTCGAAGTACCTTTGGCGAATTTGTCAGGGACTTCGGAAACGTTTGACACCAATTCGCACGGTATAGGCTTCAAAGGGAAGCGCCCGTCATGCTTGGGAGTACATTTTCTGGGTGGAGGAACTTTATCATCACGGAATAGACGTATTCAGGCTGTTGAAGTGCCTTTGCTGAACTCGTCAGGGATTTCGAAACGTTTGACATCAATTGGTACGATGTAGGCTCCAAAGGGAAGCGCCCGTCATACTTGCAAGTTATTTTTGGGGTGGGAAAACTTTATCACCACAGAATAGACGTATTTAGGCTGTCGAAATGCCTTTGCTGAACTGGTCAGGGATTTCGGAAACATTTGACATCAATTCGCACGGTTTAGGCTGTAAAGCGAAGCGTCCATCCTACGTGGAAGTATATTTTTTGGGTGGGGGAACTTTATTACCTCAGAATAGAGTATTTAAGCTGTCGAAGTGCTTTTCGCACGGTATAGGCTCCAAAGGGTAGAGTCCGTCTTACCTGGGATAATATTTTTAGAGTGGGGGAGCTCTACCATCAGAGAATAGACGTATTTAATCTATCCAGCTGCCTTTAGCGAACTCGTCAGGGATTTCCAGGTCACGTATTATTTGCTCACTGGAATATGCGTTCGTTTGACATGTAACTAAAGGGACACCATTACAGAAGGCACCTACAACGATCCTACAAATTAGAGCGAAACTATGATGAACACTAACATAATAGATCATTTAAAACAAAATCTAGTACAGCATTAGATTGTGAGGAACTGCTAAATTTTGGATCTATCCTGGCAGTTGATTTTATTTTCTGGATTCCACATTTCTGTATGGAATTGAATCCGTGATTTGGGTATATTTGCAAATGACAGGTTTTATGTTCACGTTATTTATTACTTAATTTAAATTATTACAACACATATAAAATAGCTCCCATAAATTACTTTCATTACCGATCGTATAGAGGTGAAAAGAAATGACCCCTTTCGAACTACGCAGCTTCTAGGTCGCCCCCATAGCGCGTCTACTGCGACACGTTCTACTTCCAAAGTGTCACCCAGAATCGCTGCAAGAAGTTTGATCGTTACCGGGAAAACTCACAGAGGCGTGCGCTCGGTGGGAATTCTAGGCATTCCTCCTTGAATATTCATACTGCCAACTTCCCGTTCGGCGGTGCAGGTAGCGACCTATCGACATACACCGTACACGTATAACCGCCCGGAGTTCCGGAGCCCGCCGGAGCGAGCGGAATTTCCAAGCGAAACTAAAATTATGACTGTCGTAAAATCGGAAACCTCCTCCCCAGCCCTCCACCCAACCCCCCAGCGCGCGGTTCGTTGGAAAAGGAGTGGGAATTTCCGCGGTATTTGGCGCGGCTAGGTTTACAAAGACTTCGTGCCCTTTTACCGGATTATTTGGTTCGATAATTGGAGCCCGTGTGTACATATTTGCCGGAGAACAACAATAGCGTGACACCGGCGCGGTTATACGGAACAGATGTTTCGGCTGATTATTGCCACGATCGACTGAGTACGCGTAATTGGAGGGAGGGTTAATTAAAGCTTTAAAAGCCCTCGACACGCGTTTAGTATACACGCATGTAATCGTTTAGGAGTGGTAATAAATTTTCTTTATTGCACCATAATATTGGCCCTTTCCGTATCGTCGAATCAATAGAATTTAAATTACAATAAAAAAAAAAATATGCCATGACTATCCGAACAGCTCGAAGCATATATCAGCATATCAGTGGTTTTGTGCAAACAAATTAAGTCTGAATCAAGAAAAAACTAATTATTTGATATTTCATACTTATCAACGCCTGTATAATACAACGTGCAACATAAACAATCGGCAAGTCACACCCGTTAAAGCAAGAACATAAGGCAAAGTTTCTAGGAATCTATGTACAGGATAACTTACTGTGGAATGAACATTGCGACAGATTAGTTAGCTTACTCCATAGTAAAATCTTTTTAGGAGTTTAAAAAATTCCCTACCACTAGAAACTTTGATATTCCTATATTATTCAGAGATGCAATCCCGACTAAGCTACGGCATACTTCTATGGGGTTTTACCAGTTTTTATTGCCCAAAAGCAGTTAATAAGAGCGATTGTTGGAATACGAACAACGGACTCATGCAAGCTAATTTTTACATCTTTAAGAATTCTGACTTTGCCATGCCTCTATATCTTGGAAGCTCTCCATTACATCCATAAAAACAAAGACAGTTATACCACAAACCAAAACGTGCATCATCATGACACTCGACAAGCGGACAATTTTTATTTGCCGAAATCTAAACTGCAGGTTACGGATAAGGGTGTTAGAAGTATATTGGCCAGAAACTTTATACAAACTGTGCCAAGCTGAATACAAGAGTGAACCGAACAAGATATTTAAAAAGCAAGTGAAAGATCTTTTATTAACCAGAGCTTATTATACCGTTGAAGAATTTTTATTGTAATTAAGACAAGCTTTTCATACATATGAAGGGTGCACGGGAGTAACGACCAAAGTCCGTATTTATACATTAAGAGATAAATGAGTTTTAAAGTTTGCCACTTTGAAGGTTCAATACAAAACTACATTATAGCAACTTTGGTTTCTACGGACTACGACCGTTTTTGAAACAGTTTGAACGCGCATTATTATAATACTCAGAATTTCCTACAAAATGGCATCCTTATCTCATTTTCACAAAAAAAGGGACTTTGATTGTTATTCCCGTGCACCCTTCATATGTAAGTGCAGTTTGTCAGTAGTAGTAGTGGTTATGTTCTTACTTATATTTTCTTCTTTTTGTTTATTCTAATGTTTGTTTTTGGTTTTATTTTTAAGGGTTTATGTACTGTTTAATTACTTTTATGTTTTTCTTTTGGGCAACATTTACATGACTGATTCCATTATCTTAGGGTGCTTTAAATCAATAAAGATTATTATTATTATTATTATTATTATTATTATTATTATTATTTTATAAAACTATTCTGAGACCCAGGAATCCCTCTGGCTCCCAAAAGGTGGATGATGAAAAAGAAGACCCAGTTAAAACTGAAAGCCTGGAAAGATAAGAAACGATAAATGGGATTAATTGAGACTGGGCAAAAAAAATCAACGAAAGAACCTCAGACAAATAGATAGTCATTAAATTGATCAGAATGCAATCCTCTGGGTCTTCTAAAAAGAATGACCAATGCGACAGTGACTAGGAATATACTCTGAAAAGTGTTTTTTTGGTTGGGGAAGTGGAATGCATTTATGCACAAAGTGATGGATTCCTTTAAAAAAGAACTACTTCCTAAAAGAATCTCCATGATCCATGGAGGGAGATGAACGATCACCCCACTTTCTCACCATTCTCTCTCATTAATCTTCCACAAATGCTCAGGTCGTCAATGTAGGAATAATACATTAACGACCTTGATACAGGAAGTTTGCTTCTACCTTCCAGGTTCTCTGAAAAGTAGAAGCAAAAGAGGAAAGCCTAGTAAGAAGTGCAGAAAATAGAGCAAATAGAGTACTAGACGATTTGCAACTGAAGTAATCAGAAGAGCATTGCCAGAAGGAAGTAGAGTGGGGAAGATTTTACAAGTAATAGGCAAAAATTCTTTAATTGATCTTCAAATCGTAGATCAACTCTTCAGAAAATGGAAATGAAAAATGGATATGATATTGCCCAGAACATTTAACAGATTTAACAGCAGATAACATTTCCTGCCAATTAAGCCCACTGATATCAAATAAACTGTTGGAAATTTTTTCCTAGAGGCATTTCCATTATTTTGACAAAGGAATGTACACTTTTGGCACAGTTACTTCAGCAAAAAGGCATAGCAAGAAATCCTTTCTGTTGATTGTGTTCACATTTTGATGGGTAAAATAATCTTAGAAGAAATCTCAAATATGATTTGCTGACAGCTTGTAATTAGTTTTTAGATGTGTCACAAAAATGAACAAAATCAAGCAAAAAAGAGGTTTATTTAACTGATCGATCGAACAATTTCTTTTTCTGGTTCTCATAACAAATACTTGTCCTCAATTAACCGATGGATTAGACACTTAAACGTTAAAATAACAAGGATTTCCTTTTTTTGATAGGTGCAGATATAGAATTTTCTCCCTTTGGCAGCTTTCATCAGATTTTCTCTGGTGCTAATAGCTCTATTAAGGTGACTGGATTAGATTTTAATGATTAAGGATTCAATGTCAGTACCTTCCATATTATAACGAACGCCAATTTTTAAACTGATGGTTTCGTTAGGCGTTCCTGGATGGCGCTCGCGTAGCGGAACAAGGAACTACGTACGAGTTTCGAAAGAGGAATTCAATCTAGAAGCACACACTAGATATTTTCGGAAGAGTCACGTAGCCCCGGCGGGAAATATAAATAAAGCGACGCTATTGGCCGGAGTCAATCAGTCAATCAGTCGATACGAGTTGAATAGTACGAATAAGCGGATAGCGAGTGGAGATAAATACCAGCGAATTAGTACGTGAGAAATAAATATCGGTGCAAATAAATCGTTTACATAAATTAAGATTTTAGTAATTAAGTGATGAATAATTAATAAGCGTTTTTAGTAATAATTAGTGATTAATTTAATTCGTAGTATTTATTTGATCTTATTTAATAGATTTGAAATAATCCTTAAAGGTGTAAATAAATCAGGTTAATTTAAATATATCGCCGGTTTATTTCTTTTAAACCCCGACGTTTTTATTTTTTTGTAGTAGGAAAACGTCACAATATTAAATCTACGCGTATGTCATATTACCCTGCTAAGATGGACAGTTATATCTGCAAAATTTTGAGAAATTGAATAACCAATACGATCTTTTTTTTGATCTAGTAAATGGACACATGTTGGAGATATGACAAACAAAAATTATCAAATATCAATATTTCTAATGCAGATATGGTTTTAGATCTTGTCTATTTTGTATTTTTGTCTTTATATTAAGTTTATTTATTTATTTTTTGATGTAATATATTCTTAGCCAATAGTTTATGTATTATTTCTTATTTCTTGAGATAGCGGCTGTTTAAAAAGTTGTGTTTAATTAATATTCATTTTTACGTTTCGACAATATTTTATTATCTTCTTCAGAATGGTTTGTTTTTTATTATTTTTTATGTATATTTTAAATTCACGACACAAACATGTTAAAATTTAAAATTTTAAAACTACATTACATTGTCTTATAATGTTTGTTAACAATGAACTACATTTTAACTGCGTGTGTGGAAATACTAGTTTATTTATTTATTTTTATTGAAAACCTGGTTATTTCATCCATTATTATTTCTAAGGATATTAACTCGCGTCGGTTACATTTGCGTCAAAGGCATTTTCAAACTATTTTATTTAAATTTGATCAGTACTCCCAATCTGCAAGCAGTTCTTCTGATGTCCATTTGAGAATGATATCGAAATTATCAGAAACATGTTAGTGACAGCAGGATTTGGGAAGATACATGCAACAGCATAAAGGACTCTTGCTAGTTTTCATTCTGGTCACCGTTTGATATATCCATTGCAGCTTATATTTGCGTTCAAGTAATCTAACAAAAATGTTGATTTGTTCACTTTGGTAAAATTTGCTTAAAATGCTTATTTACAAGCATTAAACTATGCAATTTTTTTAAACTTACAAACGGGATGATTAGATAATTCAGATAGTTTTCTGCTAATGCAGCAGGGGATAAGCAAGTGCATGCAATCGCCATTTGAAATTTCTACATTCTGTCGTGGTTCATTGTTTCATCTTCTCTTGACCACCACTGATATTTCATAGAGCCAGTATATTATTTTGGTTTATAGCTTTCCTGAGCTTCCTAAATTAAGCGTGGGTTTGTCCACTCTCTGTCTAAATTTGGTTGAAATTCTTGTTTTAGGCGATAGCAATTCTTTTGACTTCCAGAGAGGGATGATTCAAAAAGTCCCTAAAACTTCTACAGCATTTTTATTTTACCAACCACTATCTTTTCTGTAGACTGAAAGCCAGTATGGCCAATCTGCAAACAGTTCTTCTGATTTCTATTTGGGAATGATTTGGAAATTCGCAGAAACATGTTAGTAACAGCAGAATTTGGGAAGATACATGCAACAGCATAAAGTTTCAGCATTTTGGCTTGGACTCTTGCTAGTTTTCTTTCTGGCCACCGTTTGATATATCATTTGCAGCTTGTATTTGTGTTCAAGTAATCTAACAAAAATGTTGATTTGTTCACTTTGGTAAAATTTGCTTAAAATGCTTATTTACAAGTATTAAACTATGCAATTTTTTTGACTTACAAACGGGATGATTAGATAATTCAGATAGTTTTCTGCTAATGCAGCAGGGAATCAGCAAGTGCATGTAATCGCCATTTGAAATTTCTATATTCTGCTGTGGTTCAGTGTTTCATCTTCTCTTGATCACCACTGGTATTTCATAGAGCCAGTATATTATTTTGGTTTATAGCTTTCCTGAGCTTCCTAAATTAAGCGTGGGTTTGTCCACTCTCTGTCTAAATTTGGTTGAAATTCTTGTTTTAGGCGATAGCAATTCTTTTGACTTCCAGAGAGGGATGATTCAAAAAGTCCCTAAAACTTCTACAGCATTTTTATTTTACCAACCACTATCTTTTCTGTAGACTGAAAGCCAGTATGGCCAATCTGCAAGCAGTTCTTCTGATGTCCATGTGAGAATGATATCGAAATTATCAGAAACATGTTTAGGTAACAGGCAGAATTTGGGAAGATACAATGCAACACATAAGTTTCAGCATTTTGGCTTGGACTCTTGCTTAGTTTTCTTTCTGGCCACCGTTGATATATCATTTGCAGCGTTGTATTTGCGTTCAAGTAATCTAACAAAAATGTAGATTTGTTCACTTCGGTAGTATTTGCTTAAAATACTTATTTACAAGCATTAGACTGCAATTCTTTTAACTTACAGACGGGATTATTACATAATTCAGATAGTTTTCTGCTAATGCAGCAGGTGATAAGCAAGTGCATGCAATCGCCATTTGAAATTTCTATATTCTGCTGTGGTTCAGTGTTTCATCTTCTCTTGACCAGCACTGGTATTTCATAGAGCCAGTATATTATTTTGGTTTATAGCTTTCCTGAGCTTCCTAAATTAAGCGTGGGTTTGTCCACTCTCTGTCTAAATTTGGTTGAAATTCTTGTTTTAGGCGATAGCAATTCTTTTGACTTCCAGAGAGGGATGATTCAAAAAGTCCCTAAAACTTCTACAGCATTTTTATTTTACCAACCACTATCTTTTCTGTAGACTGAAAGCCAGTATGGCCAATCTGCAAACAGTTCTTCTGATTTCTATTTAGGAATGATTTGGAAATTCTCAGAAACATGTTAATGACAACAGAATTTGGGAAGATACATGCAACAGCATAAAGTTTCTGCGTTTTGGCTTGGACTCTTGCTAGTTTTCATTCTGGTCTGGTATATTATTTTGGTTTATAGCTTTCCTAAGCTTCCTAGTTTAAGGGTGAGTTTGTCCACTCTTTGTCTAAATTTGATTGAAATTCTTGTCTACAAGTTTTAGATGATGGCAGTTCTTTTGACTTTCAGAAAGGGATGATTCAAAATGTCTCTAAAGCTTCTGCATTTTGATTTGAAGCATTTTTATTTTGTCAACCACTACCTTTTCTGTAGTCACTATACCCTTTTTGGTTTTTAGTTTTTCAAAATGAGTGTTGTCCAAATCGCTTCAAAAAAAATGTTTGTGATTTAGCATGCCCTGCAGATATTTTACCCTCACTGAAGCTGAAAGAAAACACCAATTTGAAAAATAATATTTATTGTCACGCAAATTCACCTTTAAAAATGAATATAATATAAGTTAATCTAGCGAGTGCCGCTTTCAGAGTTATTCCCCAGTGCAGAATTGAATCACCGAAAAATATACAAATTTTAATCTAAAAATCTTTCAGTGCTCACCGTGTAAATATTTACGATTTGTCGCATAGTTGGCGATGCTTATGAAGTTAAAAATAAGCCTGTATGCATGTACAAGGTTATTTCCTTGCGGAATCGAACTGAATTTTATGCTTTTCAAGTGAAATTCATTCGCTTAGTGTTATATCTAAAAGCCCGCAGAAAATGTTGAGTCGTAACTGAAATCTTAATCTAAAATAAGTCATCTCTTTTATGTACTATTATGAAGTAATTTTCTTTGGATAGCTGAGATAGCAGGAAAGGGATTGCTTCTATATATTACCTACCTCAGGCCAAAATCGTTTTTTTTTTTTTCGATGTGGAGAAAATCGCAGAATCAAAACTATTATTCTTTTATTTTTATTGATATTACGCTATCAAATCTTCCTTCTCCGAAGGGGTAAAGTATTATCATCTCCACCGCGCTGACGTGGCCAAAATCACATCTATCACCATCAAATAAAATGATTGATGGATGCTACCCTACGAAGAAGGTGACTAAGCAAAGAGACCCAACACACTAACAACTTGTAACTCGAATTAGGCCCCGTTGAAAATCTCAAAATCCATCCATCTCTCCAAAACAAACATACCCGAAGCATCCGATGAAGCCTCGGATAGTCGACCGTTCAATCTCTACACTAGGGGAACGTGGTAGAGTAGCATCTACCCCTAATCTAAGTTAATTTCGTCGCTTAAATGGTATTATCGCTAGCCACCCTTACGTTGGAGTCCGTTGCCGGTCGTGATGTGTGTTTGGAGTCGATCTTCGAAAACGGTTCGGGACAGATAGGATAGTTGCAATGGGGTAAGTTGCCTAACGGAAATAGGGGTATATGTATGTGTGTTATTGTGTAGTTGGGGGGGAGGGGTGGCGAGCGAAATAGCTCGGAGAAAGTGGCCGGGGTTGTATCGCGTTTGTGGGAAATTGAATTCGGTAAATTCGGATGCGTGTAATCTGGCCATTTCTGCAGGGATTTATGACCCGATATTAATAGAAAATCCCCCTCGTTTTATTTGAATGGTAACGCGAAGGGGATGATCCGTTTTATGCTCTTTGGATTGATGAAATGAAATTTACTTCATTGTTGCAGATCAAGCTGACAACACAAATATCTTGGTTAGGTATTTGTATTTTGCTTTGTGTATAATTTATCACTGGAAAATAAAGTTTATATATGATAGTCAGAACAATAGAACAGTATTTTCGCAGAAAACAATAAATAATACCGGTGTACTACAAGGGTCAGTGCTAGGTCCCCTATTATTTTTAATATTTGCAAATGATCTTTATCATAATTTCAATAAAAGTGAGGTCTGTCAATTTGCCGATGATACTTCAACTGTTTTTTCAGGGGAAGTATTATCTGAACTATCTGCAAAAGGTACTGACTGTGCCAATTCAATGCTAAGGTGGACGCAACAGAACTGTTTAAGGGGAGGTTTACATGTATTTGACTGGAAAAATCGATTTTTGGTTTTTTGCATTTTTTGAAACCTCCAAATATATAACATACATGGTTAAAGCGGTTTCGTAATATTCGCATTGTTTAAGCCTCTACGGCTTATTAAAAGAGCCGGTGTACCGAACACAAACGGAGCAAATTAGATGTAATACTATATTCGACTCGGGGCTGCTCTGGTCGAAATATCATACTTATTGTTTGTTAGTGTATGTATAGTTGTCTTTAATGATTAGAAATGCCACTGTAGTCGGGATCACAAATAAACGACAGAGTAGCTATTTATATTACAATAATATGAAGCAATTAGATCCGAAATAAAACGCACATTTGAAGAAACTGATCTAACAATATTTCTTTTACTTAAAACACGCTTTCCCACGCTTTAGAAAACTACTTACCATAAAATGTATCAATTTATTGCAGATGCACTTACTTACACTAAATTTCTTATAAAAGCTGGCTAGAATATGATGGCAAAGATAACCGCACTACGGATCATCAGAGTAGCACAGGAAAAATGGAAGTCGATGCGATGCCTTAAAAGAAATTTTCGCACGATTTCGGATAGGCGACTGAGATAAGACAACTTTTTAAGCAATTTGTGATTTTTAGCCGTACTAAGATGTTACTGTTCAAGAAAAAAAGAGAATGTGTTGGAGATGTACAAAAAAGAATGAGTGGACTTTGAAGAAAGGCGCTGGTAAACTGACTGACAAAGTTATTGATAATTTAACAATAGTTACTGTGGACTAGCAATTACACAACATCCAGATTCTGCATAAAAAATGAAGGCAGCTATTTGGACTACATTTCATTATAAATGTTCAACCGACGCGGATCCACGACACATTTATTGTCCAAAAGGTGTAGACAACCTGTGTAAGTGGCGCGTTGCAGAAGCCAAGGTTGAGCTTGCTTCATTCATACGTGACCCTTTTGCAAAAAAAAAAAACAAGATGCTATTAGGCGGATTTATGATTTTTTTTCTAGAGTGATTTCTTGCAAAGATGCATTGGAAAAAATTGTCAAAACTGAAACGACTCGTTTAGTTCATGTGTGTAGAAACTAGCTTCAAAAGATTTGCACTGCGACCCATAAACAATTCAACTTGCTACCTACATTGCCGCAAATTTATTCAATGAAGGTTACTTTTCTGTATTACAAATAATGAATGCGGTGGGAATTGCAGTAGGACTTGATGCCAAAAATTTCGTCATCAATTCTGATCGTCAGCGCATACAACGAGCAGAGCAGAGCATGTCCAGCGCTGCAAAACTTGCTGTGCTGTCTAAAGGGAAGCAACAAATTTTGCAAATGCAGAAGTATGAAGAAAAGAAGGATTAATGTATAGTACTGGAATAGCTGACTAAGTGTATGTTGAACTATTTGTAAAAATTTTTGCTGAAAACCTTTGAACGCGTTTTTCTCGAAACATTGATTTTTAAATCTGCGTAAGTCTAGTTCTTCAAATGTTCAATATATCAACTTAATTCTTTTGTTTTCTTAATGTAAACCGTTTATTGGAGTTATATCTATAATATACTAAAAATTGCAATATTCCACATTTTTATATCCACATACACACAAAAAAGAAATAGAAAATAATCAAATCAAAGTCCAGGTATCTGCCACATTGTTTGCTTTCGACTTATTTGGTTAAATTTAGGTATAACTCCAACAATTTAATATATTTCTAACTTTCCTTTTTATTTTAAATTTCGGATCACTTTTGCGTATGCTAGAGTTACGCAGTTTGACCGTGTTTTCTGTGCACATTGCTACCTAGATACAAATAGCGAACGTTATAGTGGTCTTGTCATTAAAAAAAATTATTTTTTTAATGTTCAAGTTTTAATATATTTATTAAGAAAAAGCCGTATTTTGTATATCTTTTCCTTTCTCTGAAAAAAAACAGCTCAAAGTTTTTGGACTTTTCCGATATATATATGTAAACCTCCCCTTAATATTGAATGTTGAGAAAACAAACTTGATTGTTTATGACTGTCACAAACGCAGCGATTCTTCGCTACTTCTGCGTATGAATGGACTGCGGTGCCGGAGTGTGCTACTACAAAAATTTCTGGATGCGGGGTGATAAGAAACTTATCATGGGCTGAACAAATAGATTATATTTGTAGGTCGGTCGCATCATCTATATTTACCATTCGGGTACTTAAATCTAATGTGACAACCGAGGTATTTATTACTTATTATAAATCATGCATCGAATCACGGCTGAGATATGGGATAATGGTATGGGGTAGATTACTAAAGTTTAAAAGATTGTTTACTCTTCAAAAAAAAAGGCTCTGCGCGCTATTTTCAACCTGAGTAGCAGGGAATCATGTATTAGGAACATTTCAGGAGTAATGGTTTTCTGCCGTTGGCTTGTTTGTATATCTGTGAATGTGCTATATATACACACAGAAATTTAACTGATTTTGCTGCAAATGGCCATTTCAATTCGGCATACGCTATGCAAGGTATCGGTAACCTTAGTATACCGTCACATAACACGGCACAGTTTGAGCGGTCTCCCCTTTATAATAATATGAAAATTTATAATAATCTACCACCGGAACTTGTGGCTCGCGCACAGCACCCTAACTTTTAAAAAAAGGTTAAAAACGTACCTGTGCTAAAGTGCTATTACAGCATAAATGAATGCTTTATGAACTAATAATTTGTGTACTATTTTTATTATTATATTATTATGTTTGATTTTTATTGTATGGACAAGGCACATATTTGCTTTTGCAAATCCGCATGCCAAATAAATTATTATTATTATTATTATGTATATATATATATGCTATGGAAACAGATGTATGGAATATAATATAGGGTCATTTAAAACGGGTTTCAAAGCCAAATAAAAAGTAATAAAAGTGTAGTCATAGTCTTATGCATAATATCAATTTTATTTTATATGTTGATTCAAGCTTAACTGGTATATATTTTTTTATTGTATTTTGTTACGGGAGATTTTTGATTCTTCGGGATGTTTATTCGGTAACTCATTCTGTATTCCCCACAAACTAGAGAAATAACAGCATCTTAATATCAGTTACTGGTTATCTATTTGAATCCGATGTTGGTTTACCTGACAGCGATAACAATCGAAGACAGATGACTGTTACTTTCAATTTAAATGTTCATTCTGCCTGTGGCCACGAAAGACGACGGTTGTTAGTGAACTTCTATAACAATTTTTACGCCACAGTCAGAAATATAAAAGTTCCACAAAGTGTTTACCTAAAAAGTATCGATATGTCACCTGATTAATATAAATCGATACCTCTCACCTGAATAATCGTCAAGATTTTCCTATAAAATTTCCTGAGAAGAATCCCGGACAGAATACCATTACATGATTTGACCGTTATTGGAGGCTCCCGAATCAAACGTCCAACGTGACCAGAGATTTACTTGCCACACCTGTAGTTAGAGCTGTCCATTTTCGCATCGAAGCTATTTCATCAAGTATATCCCACCTAAAAAAGAAAATAATTAATAATAATAATAATAATAATAATAATAATAATAATAATAATAATAATAATAACTTTATTTCACTGTAAGCAATAAGTACAAGAAAACGTCAACAGCAGCAAAGAAACAAAACTAACAGAGCTAAATAGTTAGGGCCGAACAGCAGCCAATTAATTATATAACTTATAACTTTGACAGAAATTCATAGTAATCATTAACACGATAACAATTTATGTTTAAAAGTAAGTTTTTAACACGATTTTTAAATCTACCAAATTGTGTTATTGCTTTTATATCATTTGGTAGAACATTGAAAAGCTTACAACCGACAAATTGGACACTTTTTGAAAGATTGATTTTTTATGTGAAGGAGGAAGTAAATAACAGAAAGATCTTGTACCGTACTCGTGGTTAGTATGAGTTTTAAAATCCTCTATATTTTTATACACAAAGCTCAATACTTCAAGGATGTAAATATCATAAAAGGTGAGATATCTTTCATTCCTAAAAATAGGCCTACATGAGTCTCTAGGTTTCAAATGGTACAAAATACGTAGAGCACGTTTTTGCAGAATAAAAATCCTTTGGGCACTGCTGGAAGAGCCCCAGTAAAGCACCCCATATCTAAGTCTAGAAAAAACTCAGCATAGTTATATAGAACGCAGAATACTTAAACTGCAACTTTGTTTTAAATGGTATAAGGCATAACACATTCGTGATAGTTGACTGCAGATATAATCAACAAGTTTCAATTCAATGTTAACCAGTAAATTAGATTTTTGGAATTTATATTCACGATACGTTAATTTTGGGGTTAACTTCGTAAGAACCGCCATTATTTTAGTTATTTTAAGAATTGTCAATATTTAAAGGTTGGGCTATAAAGACACATGCTTTAAAGCTTTAATATTCCATTGTTTCATCAACATTTAAAGCTTAAACAAACAACAACCAAAATATATAACTGTATGTGAAAAATCTTCCAGAGATTTTTCACATACAGAATCACCCCAATTTTCCTTTCAACAGATCCCAATGTCTAACTTAAATGTTTTATCATTGAAAAGCAGATTCCCTTTTTGAACACCCACTTTCTCCGAGCGCACAATTCCTCTAGACGTTCAGTTGATTCACCAGAGACATCTTGCGAACCGCGAGTCAGGTGCACGATTTTATATTTAGCCAATCCAGTCACCTGAGAGTCACTTAGGCACTACCGTCATTCCTCACTAACGCGGCAAGTCGTTCATCAACTCCACTATACTAATCCAGCGCCGCTGCACGTAAATAGTTTTCCGAATTTAGATCTTCTAAAACGGGTAGCAGAGTAAAACAGTATCATCGCCTTAACTGAATCAACAAAAACGCCTCTTCCACGCCACCGCGCCTTTCCAATATGCAAACTAGGTGGCGCCATTCAGAAAGGAGCAAATCACTCGTGGGATATCAACGATATGGATGAGTGTTGTCGGTAGTTACTTAGCGTCTCGCTGTTTTATCTTTAATTTTATTGCGTTAATGGCACGAGCGGAGCGCTTGTGAAAGCAGGAAGGAATGAGATGACGTGTTTAGGATCGAATTCGGTTCAAAGAGCTGTCTTGAGGAATCTGCTGCTGATTCCTTTACGGTATCGGCGCGTGGGTTGTGGGAGGTGTGGAAATAAAATTAATTGTATAGGAAGTAGTCGCGCAGACAGGCAGTAGTTTGCGATATAGATAGGTATACAGGATGTTCAGCTAGAAATGAGATAGACCAATCTATCGTTAACGAATAAAGAGTAATTTGCGCAGGAGTAATTTGTAATTTTAACTAAAAGTTAGGATAGCAGAGCAATTTGTTTCCCTAACTTTTCGTTTTTGCAAATAATATTAATGTAATATCTTTATTTCCCTTCTAACATTCATTAACATGATTAGCAAAGTCTAAATTATCATCAAGTAAAACACCTAGATTTTGAACTTACTACTTTTTAACGGAATATTTTTACCATCACTTGGCAATTTTCACCTTAGAAGGATACACCAAATCACTTATAGCGTTTTAAAGAGCAAATAGGATTAGGTCAGTTTTTGCAGAACTCAAGTACAAAGAATGTTTTCTAGATGCATAAGAACAAGCATTATCAATCTCCTGAATAGGGAATTAGTAATATAGCTGTGTATCGTCAGCGTAAAAATGGTACTTACATAAATTGTATATAGAAGGGGACCTAAAATAGACCCTTTCGGGACACCGGATCTTAGGGGCAAGTACGAAGAAATTTGATTATCAATAAGAACACAATGAGTTCGTCCAATAAGGTAAATATGCAACAAGCTGGACAAAAGTAGGCCCCAAGCCAAAGTAGGACAATATTACCGACATTAAGTAATGCTTAATAATGTCGAAGGCCTTTGAGAAATCAAGCAAACCTAAAAGGATATGGTTACCTTTATCAATTGCCTTAATGATGTCATCCACAACACACATCAATGCATTATTACAGCTGTATTGTTTCCTAATCCATATTTGTCCAGTTTGAGGCAAAATGTCGTGTAATAAAAGATATTTTATTACACATACATTTTTTAATTGACGCTCAATTATTTTCTCGATGACCTTCGATAAGGCGGAAAGCATACTTATCGTCGCAGTGACCAAGATTTGACTGAAATCACTCCTATATATACTATGTTTCATGAATAGATCAAGTGATAAGAACAACCGACGGTTTGCAAAGGAATTAATCACAACACAAAAATTGCGAAAAGTTGTTTTTGAGGAATATGCAGGAAGGTATGCAAACCTTTTAAATTCACGCATTTATATTCGAGATATGTTGGTGTTCGTATAGAATTATGTGTTTAAAATTTAAAGCAATTAATACGAATAGGTCTTAATGAAAACTTCATAATTTAACACGTACTTTAAAGTAAACACAACATAACCAAGAAACCATCAAATCTCACCTGATAATAACTTTTCATCTAATATGAATTTTCTATAATATCCAGCATAGTACTAAACAAAACTTGAAACATTTATTGACAGAGCGGGCAGGGACGTTGTCCAGCGAATGAGAAAATCGCAAGTTTTCTATTGGTAAGTTGTAACATCTTAAAGACAATTTGAAAATTACAATTTTCTTGATTGATGAAAACTAAAAGCTGTATTATTTCATGTATCCGTAATAATATAACATTAGAATTGAACATGTTAAGTCAGTTTTCCCGTAATTTTTTAATTGATCCAGCCCTATTATGTATTATTACATATGATTTACAAGACACGTATAGCAACACTCATTTTATTAAAGTTTTGTAAAGACAGTTGTTACAAACAATAGAGTAATATTTATTGAAATACTTGTGATTCGGTGTCAATATGCCATGTTAATTATTAATTTATGATGGCAAACAATTATGTTCATTTGTATCTTATCCAGAAATAAATTAAAATCTAATTAATATAATACCTCAAATATTTTAAACATTCACGGGAGTACGCAACTCATGGAAGGCATCTGTCTTGTGACAAAACAATTAAACCAACATCCGAATGAAATCTCTAAGTATTTAAAAATATCTATGTTAAACCATATCAAAAATCGAATACCAACTTATATTTTAAGCAATAGAAACAATAAGAATCACCAAGGGTTTGACGTTGTGTTTGAATAAGATTTTCCCTATATGGTGGTAACACCTTGGATGTAGGTTACTAATTCTCTGGTCACCGCAAGACTTAACCTCTCGAGAGTGCATTAGCGTATGCATAACTGGGGCTACAAGAACCTTCCCAACAGCAACTATCGTGATAGTATTGGACCTTACCCCTCTCCACATTGTGGTAGAGGGCATAGCAAAAAGAACCACACTCAGAATAATCAAGGATGGAACGAAGGCTTCAATCTCCTCACGGTGATCAAACCTGAACGACATGCCAAAAAAAATTAGCTTTGTGAAAGAATTTACCACAAAGATTAGTTACAAGAACGAGTGGGAAAACACCATCTTGAAATTGAATAGAAATGCCATCAAATAATATAATGATGGCTCCAAAATGGCAAAGGAATATGATGAAAAGCCAGCTGCAAAACAGCAAGAGTAAGGGACACATTAGGTCTCTTAAGTTGCAGTGTAAAGTAGAAAGTTTCAAGTCAATAGGAGTCCTGAAGATGTTTCTTGAGATTGAAGGCGAAACGTAGACGACTGTGGAAGTCTACGTGTAAGTTTGATCGTGTAATTACCTAAGATTGGCATATCTATCAGAGCTATATACATATGTTGTGCAGTAGTAATTTTTTTTCTTCAAGCAATATTTTCAAGATAAGCTCCCCACTCCTTCTGGTGACAAACAAACTATAACAATCATTATAACCGTGATTAGTTGAAGCTATTGTTCCATAAACACCGCCATCTCCCCCTTTTATACCTTTCTTAACTCGTAAAAGGCTTTATGCAGAAGTAAAATGAATGTTAGCTTAGCGTAAGGTGATGACAACATATACGAGAGAGCCTTTCTCTTCCATTTCGCCTTTCATCTTTGTACAGTGCGTTTGGATTGTGACATATTAGAGCCAGTTCTCCCCTCCTCCCCCCCATTCCTTCTCCAGCGCCCTTATCTTCATCTCGCTCGCATCGGCCACCATCTCGACGCGATTTCAGACGCCGAAATTTAATGGAGCGTAAGACGATTTCCCTCGAGGATTTCCCTCCCGACAGGATAATATTATCATCTACAGTATTCGCAGAATATGCCTCCGGTGGCAGATGCACTAGTGCAGCAGCTGTTATACCTAATGACCTTTGACAATGTTCGACGATGAACTTTGACGATAATGGTTGCAAAAATTGCATATTCCCGTCATGCGATTGTTTTTACCCCAAGGTAGAGTAATTTAACCCTAGGGCGGAAGAGGTCTCTTTCAAATCCAAACTGCGCATCTCGCTTAAGAAAATTAGTAAGGTTATCAAAACGTAATTTACATTTATGGTAAAAGACGAGGCGGTGCAATGTGTTTGGTATACAGTGGTAGAACAAAGATATTCAAGATGATTAATAATAATAATAATAATATTGTATGTATTTGTAATTTCACCATTACAGAATTTGTCACATAATATATTTACATATATAAACATTAGTCAATAAAAGTGTATAAATAAAATTAATAAATAAGTAAAAGTTAAAAGCAATAAATGTAAAAGACAAACAATGACAAAAAAGCAGACAAACAAAACAGGAAATACAGGTATATAGAAAAATGAGCAGAATGAGGAAATGACTAGAATTGGCATTCTTCCACTGTGTAGTATTCTCTGTCGATTAAGATTTTCTTTATGTGGGTCTTGAAGCTGATAGTTGTTAGTAGTTTCATTTCCTGTGGTAAGCGGTTATATAATTTCGAGCCCCAGTAGTCGATCGATTTTTGGGAACGATCCAATCTGTGGTATGGGACTCTTATGTCGTTCCTTCGACGAGTGTTGTGTGGGTGATATTCGCCATTAAGGTAGAATAAGTTTTTATTATTGTGTACGTGGGTGACAGCTGCCAAAATGTACATCGATGGCAAGGTAAGTATGTTTTCTTTCTTGAAGTAACCTCGAAAGCTTCCATTGCGTTGTAGACTGCATAAGATTCTGATTGCCTTTTTCTGTAGGATAAATAACTTCTGTACGTCCGCTGACATTCCCCAGAAAAGTATACCATATCCAAGGATAGTGTGAAAGTAGTGGAAATACGCAGACCTTGCAGCCTCATTAGTTGCTATGTGTTTAATTCTCCCTATAGCGTACAGCGCAAATGATAATCGGCTGGATAAAATTTCAATATGTCGATTCCACCTTAGTTGAGAGTCTATTATGATGCCCAAAAACTTGATTTCCGATTGGATACCGTTGGCTGCACGAAGTGTTAACATTTTTGTTTTGTCTGGATTGACTTTTAATTTATTTGCAGCAAACCAATCATTCACAGATCTCATTGCTTCTGCATAATTTTTCTGAAGGACCTCGGGATCATCAGCACTTACCAACATTGATGTATCATCAGTATAAAGGCTGATTTTACCTTCATTAAAACTGGCTGTTAAATCATTTATATAAATAATAAATAGCAATGGCCCAAGTATCGATCCTTGTACCTAACCCAACCCCGTACTTGATGCCAACAACATCAGATTTCAGGTTATTCCATTCGGTAAGTTGTGTTCTGTTATTAAGATATGATTTTATGAGGAGCTGAGGTGTTTCTTACACCGTGGAACTCCAACTTGTTTAATAGGATGTCGTGGCGTGATTATAGATGGCGCTCAAAAAATGACGTAGTATTTTAGAATAGCATTTTTCTTAATTCTTGTGTTGTATATCCATACATTTCTAGTCTTCACATGAACATGCGGTCCTTGAACATTATTTGAGAGCATATCTCAAAAGGTGAAAGTTTTGTCACCATTCAAATCCCTCAATAATGAATCCGATAAGAAGGTAATTCCCTCATCCCAGATTCTTCAACGTCATTCCAACATGTTTCTTTAGTATTTTTTGCCAATATCACTAAAACTGTGGAGGAAGGATTTTTTCCCGCATCTAGACTAAATCTTGAGATCACACATGTTTTCCAGCTGATTGATATAAAAAAAATGCGCAATATGTCAAGTTTTAAATTACAAAAAACGCCAAAAAAAAAATCCCATTGTCCTATATTTTTCTAACTCTCCCAACGATGCAAACATAGCAACTATTGTACTATTAAAATTTAGTAGATCCCTCTCAGCTTGGCTGTTATCCAACAGAGAATTACTCACTCCAGTAAAATTGTGGTCAGGGACGCATCGACTACACGGTTAACGCTTAAGTCACGTCTATCTATTGTTTCGTCGAAAAACAAACCGTATTAACTCGACCTGGTCATTTGCCAAAGATCCTTCCCGATAAAAAAGCGCAGGGCCGAAGGTGTGTGTGTTTGTGTGTGTAAGTCTGTCCAAGTGTGTTTTTTTTCCTGCAACGACGCCCATGTCAGATTGCGCGGGTCAGATTACGAGATTATTGCCAAACAAACGAAGTCTTTCCCTGTAGACCCGGTTTAGCAAACACGAGGCACCCGTGCGAGAAAGATATCCACCTCGACACAGGAGACGATGGCAACACAAATAAATGATAGCGTACCGTGTTAGGAGAGAAACACTCTACACAGCAATTGTAACGCTCGTATCTACTGTGTAACTGATGTTTACTTATTCTCTGTGTCTCCGAGAGCTATGTATGTAAGCGTACGTAACGCCGGCGTTGGGTGTATCGTTATATTGTTGAGAAACTCGTTAGAATACATAAGGAAGTGTATATAATGGTACCAAGGATAGCTGGGGGTTCTGGCAGAGTTCTAGAATGTAATGAAACTTGCGTGGTTTGTAGACCTTATAATAAATACTAATATGTGAAATATTAGTATTTATTATTTACCGGTTTCCATTTCGTTTGAGGAACGGCTTTATTTGAGGGAGAAACTAACCTTTTAAAAACCCAGATTTATGAGTAATTTATGAATATTTTTTCATATGGTTTCGAACGCGTGTAACTCTTTCGATGATTGTAGATTTTTCACTAATTCAAAGTTTTCTATGTCGATTTTATGTTCGGTAACGTTTATACGTTGCGCAACGCTGGATGATTCAAGTCTACCAAATCGATAACATGCAATGTGTTCTTTGAATCTGGTTGCAATCGCACGCTTCGTTTGTCCATTATAAATTAATCAAATCTTATGTAGTGCGGAGTGATTGGATATGGAATTGGATATATACTCTAAGTATAAAGTGATTTGTTTTTAATTACACAAAAAAAACAAACAAACATACTCTATGATGAAGAATAAATAAAAGATTTAATGTTAATTGCTGTGTACTGATGGTACCAGCATAAATGCAAAATGAATTTGAAAAAAAAAAATTAAATCAACTAGCTCAGTGGAAAAAAATTAAAAGGGCGCAAAAGTACTAATAATCTCAAGGTTATTTTCACAATTGAACTAATCGTGAAAAATAAAATGTGGGCGTTTGAAAATTTGACTTTCTTTTAAAATTTCAAAAATTGAAAAGGTTGAATCAAAAATAAAAGAATAGAAACTTTGAATGACGTTAACAATCATTAAATTTATTTTTATAAAAAAAAAGAAAGAAAAAAAACATTTAATTACAATTAACACAGGAAAAATCAAACCTTGGACTGAGAGTCCTGGCCAAAATCAAAACCTGCTTGAATCTAATTTACTAAAGGACAATTCAAGTCCTTCTAAATTAGATTCAATAAATTTGTTCTAGAAGAAAAACCTATATTCACAAAAATCCACGTGGTCCCAAAATTACAACACACTAAATTAATTCAAACGTGGACAAAACAAGTGTATTAATAAAATTGAAATTTAAACACAAGCACAATGCTTCTTTTCACCTAACCCGAGGTGATTAACTAAAAAAACTAATTTGAAAACTAAGAAACGGAAAAATAAACTCTTTAAACTAAAAAAACAATACCTTCTAGAACAATTATAATAACAGATCTTATATATAACTAACTTGCGTACACAAAAATTACAATAACCATTATTATTTAAAGAGTTCCTTGACGGATGATCAATTTCAAATTAAACGAACAACAATTTAAAATCAAATGAATTTACAAAAAAACAGCAAAGAAAATAAAATTTAACTGTACTTACACGACATCGTTCAAGTAACTGAGCCTCTGGGTTAAACACGGTCGCATATACAGTGAGGTCGTAAATGGTCCCCCCTCCCCTGATAACTTTTGAATGGTATGAGATAGAGTAATGAAACAAAAACCAAATGAAATTAGAGATAATTTGTGATTTTTTGCCTATAGAGATACGCACATGGCTTGTGATATAAAATAGAGGTCGTAGCTATCTTTAAAATTTTAAATGGGAAGTAATTTTATTTAGAAGCTCATTTGGAAGATATTTCTATTACTTTTATGGCAATGCAAACAGTTTTACGATTTTCGAAATTTTTACCAACTTATCCAAGATTAATAATTGGAGTACATACGTTACTTTTTCGATAGCCCTCGTATAAATATTGTAGTTTATGTGACTTAGGAAGCGATTGCTGTAAAATATGACATATTTTACAATATGACATTTTTGCAAAATTTAGCAAAAGTGTCTTATCTGTCAGTGTATGTGTCATGTGTGTGGGTGTCTATGTTACAGATTACTGTAATTACAGGTTTCTGTGCACTATATCCGAAAAGCGAATACGAGGGCTATCGAAAAAATAACGTATGTACTCCAATTATTAATCTTGGATAAGTTGGTAAAAATTTCGAAAATCGTAAAACTGTTTGCATTGCCATAAAAGTAATAGAAATATCTTCCAAATGAGCTTCTAAATGAAATTACTTCCCATTTAAAATTTTAAAGATAGGTACGCCCTCTATTTTACATCAGAAGCCATTTGCGTATCTCTATAGACAAAAAATCACAAATTATCTCTAATTTCACTTGGTTTTTGTTTCATTGCTCTATCTCATACCATTCAAAAGTTAATAGGGGGGGGGGGGGGCATTTACGACCTCACTGTATATAAAATTTACAATTGCCTGCGCTCGCAACGCAGAATTCGTCTAAGAAAATTCTAGAATATAAACTACAAAATATACAATACTGATGAACGCAATATGTACAATTGAATAAATACATAATCAACAACTGAACAATTAAAATAAAATCAACAATCAAATCAATTAACAAAATCTTTTCAAAATAAAATATTAAAATTGTGGAAACTCTTTCGTGACATTGATAAAGATAATTTGGAATTAATAAAAATACAAATTTGAATTTTCGAAACCCGGGGTGCCAGACCACAGCAGTACTAACAGGATAAACGGAAAAGAAGAAGTTTAATGCCAGAAGAAATTAAAATGGTAAGGCTAGGAATTAAAAGATGATAAAATTTTATTGTATTAATTGAATTGACAACATTTGAAATGCAGTATAAATTTTATTGCTTATGTTTTCAGTATAAGAACGAAGTATAAAAAATAAAAGAAGCAAAACGTAGCTAGTCAATAAATGCAATCAAATGAAAATGGAGTGTTTTTCCATAAAACCAAAAAAACTCAATATATAAGAATAAATTAATTAAACACTACCAAGGTCAATCAAGTAAATTCACATAAAAATAAATGTAGGCAAATTATATACCACTTATTATATATTATATCAACTGTTTTCATAATACCAAAAACTTCAAAAAGACGCATACTCTAATCCCTCCCAGCAAAACCGCCTCAAATATCCCTAAATTACGTTATGGGCCATAAATCTGGATGCTATAATAATTAGGACCGTCCTCATTGGAGAATTCCGCTTTTCCAACGTCTCTCAAGGTTAAGTTATGACTGACCCTCCACCTACCGAGGGCACTGCATCACATATTAGATATTCTCCAGGAATCCACTTATCTCGTCCAATGAATTTGCCCTCGAGTTTCTGAGCACCCGGTCAATAATTTCATAACGAAATTGAGAAAGTTACGGTTATAAATATCATGGTAGAATTTTTGCCCGATTTCTCTCGAGGGATGGTATTTTGAAGATTTTAAAAGTTTAATGCCACAAAAAGCAACATACTTGTATGGAGATCATTTAGTTCCAACAATCGATCTGAAAACTTTACGCAAACAATAGCTTCCCTAACGCGGGGACGTAAACAAAGGCCTCGAACGAAACAGTAGCTGTACTAGTGATAAAAGGTCCCGATAAAAGAATTCTTTCTTCACAATTAGAGCGAAAATGAGGTTTAGAAATATGGGAGGACGTTTCTGAATAGAAGCGCAAGGACAATAGCTTTTGGGTTCGGGTGACATGTGTTAAACAGTCGTAAAGATAGTATTGTTTCTGGTGTGTCGTTGTTTCTCGCAGTATCTTTTAATGACACATACAATCTTATTGGAAAAAAAATGTGTTTTGGGAAACTGTTTGCTTCCATCACGTACACATTTGATTTTCATCTGCCTTATTTTTGGTATTTATTATCATAATGTGAGGAATAATAATTGAAAATAAACGACATCAATAACTCTTAATAATGTTTTTTAGTTGTTTAAATCAATTTTATATCATGTTTTACTATTTAACAATGTTGCTCGGATTCTAATTTTTTATTCACATCATTACATGATGTGATACATTTGGATTGTCAAAAACGTCACTTATTTCTTTTGTTTCTAAAAGGCTTTTATATAATATTTGACTTACATTTTGTTAAAATAATGAATTTATAGTTAAATTTCAATTATTTAATGTATTATCAATAGGTATTTATTTACCCCTCTGACAAATGAGTGAATATTGTGATCAGTGACCTGCAAGGGGTACTTGTAAGAGCACTAAATCACCTTTCAATTTCGCTATCCAGGCGCTTGCTAACGACTAGCCAGTAACTAAATTTATAATAAAACTATAATCAATTATTCGTGTTATCGATATACGTAAAGATGCCTATAATCATAGACCATCCGTGACATAACCTGAAAATCACATCTTTTTTTAAGAAAAAAGTGTGGAAGACGTGGTCTCCGACGAAAAGTAAACACTCTAACGTGATTCTGGGGTCATTCTACACCAATACAGCCCAAAATTACGATCTTCAGGGCAGTTGGGCTATTCTGCATATTTTCCCAAGATAAATAACTTTTTCACCAACAGAACGTTGAGTACAACATGCAATAGTTTCATTAAAACGATATGTATTTATGGAATAATTCAGAATCAAAATTTCTATAGCCAAACCACCAAATTCCTAAGAAATTTTGTAGGTTGACTACTAGATATCACTGAACCATTCAGAATAATTTAAAAAATTTAAATCCAAACTTGAGTGTGGCATACGAAAACTCTTAAAATTCGTCTTATCTAAATATAAGTGGTAATTATTCCCAGAAAACCATTCTGTTATCTTACTCAAAACTGTAAGGACAACATCTACAACACACGTAAAATCTACGCCCGAAACCACGACGGTATCAGGAAAAAATCTTTTCTACAAAAGTTTAATAGAATTGAATGCTGTGTAACCTACAAATATTTTTAAATATACAGAGTGTTCAGGAAGACTGGGTTTTTTCATTACAGCTCTATTTTTTGATTTTAGGAAAAAAGTATTTTCTACAAAAGTCTTATAGAATTGAATGCTGCGTAACCTAAAAATATTTTTAAATATACTGGATATTCAGGAAGACGGGGTTTTTCATTATAGCTCTATTTTTGCTTTTAGAAAAAAATCTTTTCTACAAAAGTTTTATAGAATTGAATGCTGCATAAGCTAAAAATATTTTCAAATATACCGGGTGTTCAGGAAGACTGGGTTTTTCATTATAACTCTATTTTTGCTTTTAGAAAAAATCTTTTCTACAAAAGTTGTACAGATTTCAATGCTGCATAACCTAAACATATTTTCGACTATACAGGGTGTTCCAAAAGTAAGAACAAAAGAAAACTACTTAGAGCATATTGCACATTATAAAAGATGATTTTCAAGTGAATGGACCGACTTCAAAAAACCACCTTCCTCAAGTACCACTAGATGCGCAGCATCTAGTCTCTTACCTAAACGTTAATTCCTTCCAGAATCGCAAAATCAAATCTTGCCTCTTTTAGATCTTAACTGCAGGTTGCTCAACAATATGCGACGCTTAAACTGACAAAAAAAAATTTAACAGTTATTTCAAAATTTTTTATTCATTCTCAATGTTATGTTAAAGGATTTGTCAAAATTTTACTTTATTAATAAAAAAAACAAATGTTCTAAATTTGACGTTAGACATAATTTTGATTTAGATTTATTCAAAAAATAAAAACATTTAAGTGATTTTACAATACAGGGTGGTTTTGAAATAGGGGACAAGAATTGACAGAGAGTTAAAGCATAATAAACCAAGTCTTAATAGACTTTTTGGTAACTCTCATTGGCTACCGAAAAAAGGCTAATTTATATTTTATTTTCAGGTAAGTTGCGACTGAGACGATCAATCCACAACTATATTTCCACATATACATACATGTAAGTCAATCACTCCACCGTATTATGCTTTGCATCTTATATTCTAGTCCAATATGTCGAAATGTCAAGCATATATATTTTATTTTCTAATACCGATTGAAGGTATTTTAATTTTTGGCGCTGATTTGCTCCAAAATTACATAAATAATAGAAAATCTTCTGCTTCCATTTGTCTCAGCCAGTTACGACCCTGTCTGAGCAAAAAAAAAACTAGAATTTATTCCTTCCGATATTCGGATCGATAATGAAACAACACGTGAAAAAAGAGGTAAACGCCCCCCTCCCTTCCCCTTTCCGTCTTTCTCTCCTCCGAAAACTGACTGTTTGCTTCGAGATAAGCGAGGGATATTTCGACGGAGGAAAGAAAACCCGAAACGAGACGATATTCAGAGGCCGAATTTATATATGGGTCTATGGATTTTCGGCATTCGTCCGTGGTTGCCTCGTAGACCCCGGGGGGACCGCGTGACATCGCGTCGGGACGTAAATTTCGCCTTAGCAGGGAGTGGGAGGAGCCGGTCTGGGATGTAGGAAAAAAAAATGTCGCCTTATCAATCTTTTCGCCCCGAAATATACACACTCAAACTCCTCTAAAAACGTGTATGCCTGGGAGATTACCAGGATATCCCGTTATCCTTTCCCCCCACTCCGCTTCTTTTACGAAGTTTTTAACTTTAATCGAGGATATGGGAGAATGAAAAATAGATGTTGTTTAAGTAAGAAACACGTAAACAAAAAAAAAACAAACGAAAGAAATGTGCTGGCTCGATTGACCCTAACCATTAGGTTTAATAACGCCTCCGATCATATCGAGTTGGCCGTGTTCTCATATCGTTGCAGCCTCCATTAGACTTACGATTGGCGATAAAAGCGGCCATAATTGGAAATAATGTTTGCAGCGGCTGCAGTAGCAATTGCATTCCTGCGGACTTGGCATTAGAGCGTTGCGTTAGAAATAAAAGTATAGATGGCGCTGGTGACCGCTTGTCGTATCATTACGATGTGGGAACGCAACATTGACGTAGGTAGTTAACGTTATTCTAATGGGCGTTCTGATTATGATATTGTTGCGTGCAGATCTCACTGCAGATAGAAATTTGATGAAAGATTCCGTTGTCTCTATACAGGGTGATTCTCAATATATGCGACAAACTTTAAGAGCTGATTCCTGAGGTTATTTTGATCATAAAAGTTCATATGAGTATATATCCAAAACGGTTTGGTTTTAAAGTTATTGAATGTTTAATAATAAATTATGAACTATGACTAACACGATATAATATCACAGTTGGTTCTTCAAAAACTATTGCGTTGAGAGGGAATTGTTTATTTGTCATTTCCATATTTGTCAATAGTTGTTAGAGTATTCATTCAGTTTATTGCCAGTTTCTGTTTTCTAAAATGAATTACACGAATGCTGAGATGTGTGATATGCATTTCGTTTACGGTCTTGCCAATGGAAATTCGCGTGCTGCTAGACGTCTTTATGAAGAACGATACCCGAACCGTATCATCCTGCATTATTCAATATTTGCCCGTCTTCACCAACGTCTTAGTGAAACGGGAAATTTAAAAAAAAAACGGACGACTGATAACGGGCACCCATCTACAGTGAGAACTCCACAAATTGAAGAAATGGTACTAAATGAAATTGAGGAACATCCTACTACAAGCACCAGAAAAATTGCGTTTGCTTTAAACATTAGTCAGGCCACAGTTTGGAGAATATTGAAAGATCAACTGTTGTATCCATATCACATTCAACGGGTACAGGCACTTTTGTCGGCAGATTTTCCGCATGCAACACAAAATCCTGACTATTTGGCTCAAATATTCTTCACCGACGAGGCTATTTCCTCTAGAAACGCGATTATTAATTTTCATAATAATCACATATGGACCGAAGAAAATCCGCACGAACTAGTGATTACCCGTCATCAACATCAATTCTCTTTCAATGTGTGGGCCGGAATTGTTGGAAATCACTTGATAGCTCCACATTTTTTTACCGATGCGGTTAAATGGCGAGGTATACCGCAATTTTCTTGAAGAGGAGCTACCAGTACTGCTGGAAGAAGTTCCGTTGCAATTAAGATTACAAATGTATTTTATGCATGACGGTGCTTCAGCGCATTTTAGTTTAGTTGCTCGCGAGTTTTTGGACAATACGTATCCAGATCGGTGGAAAGGACGGGGAGGTCCACAACCGTGGCCTCCTCGGTCTCCAGACTTAAATTCTTTGGACTTTTTTTCTCTGAAGTCACCTTAAATCATTAGTTTATACGACTCCCATTGAAAATGTCTATGAACTGAGAAATCGTATTATCGCAGCTTTTCAAATAATTCGAAATACCCCTGGTATTTTAGAACGGACTCGCCAGTCAATACGACGGAGGATAGAAGCTTGTATTGCAGTTGGGGGCGGTCATTTTCAACAGTTAGTATAAGTTAATTTTGTTTTACAAATTATTTTGTTAATTTATAATAAAAACATTAATTATGTTAACTTACTATTAAACATTGTACAACTTTAGAACTAAGCGATTTTGGACATATGTTCTTATGAACTTTTACGATCAAAATAACCTCAGAAATCAGCGCTTAAAGTTTGTCGCGTATATTGAGAATCACCCTGTATATTTCCTTTTCTCATTTTGTATATATGATTAAATTGACCTACATAGTATGGATGATTATTGTGTAATATACATGGTTATGTTCAAGTTGTGTACCTACTGATGGGTTAGTTAGTATTTCCAAAGCTTTATAAGAGTTTTTACAATCCGCTCTGTAACCAACACCAGACAGCATAGCATCCTAATGCATCTTCTTTGATGCGAAAGTACCATAGCCATGTTATTTTATTACTCAATGACCTTAATAAAAATATATTGGAGAGTAATTAATATATCAAAGTACAGATATGCTTTTGTCAAGGAGATTCTATAACGGTTTATAATATTATTGTGATTATCTAACCCTGGTAGAAGTGAATATCAAAGTTGAAGACTTGGCTTTATTTAAACTAAGTTTACTTATTTGCAAGGAACCAGTTTTTCATGTTAACATTCATGAGTTACTGCTTGTAGCTGTCGTGTCATCATCAGCAAATAGAATAAAATTTCAGGTGAAATCACGATTTACTAAATCATTTTTGCAAATTAAAAAGAATAGCGGACCCAGAACCGATCTCCGCGGTACTCCATGCATAACTGCGACACCGTAGAAAAAAAGTTTCTATATCAACTGCTGTTTCTCCCTAAGAAAACATGAAAGTAAGTCGACGCTATGTTTGGGAAAGTTATAATGTTTGTTTAAGAGAATTGAGTGACTAACACACTTTGTTGTTGTAAATCAAAAAATGTGTGGCGTTTGTAAATTTTGATAGATTCGAGTTGTTTCAGAAAGCTGTTTTAGATCCAGAGTAATAGACAGATCCGAGGTAAAGTAAATTCAGACTCCACGTGCAAATCTTATGTGATTTTAGTACAGAACTATTATAACCTTTCTACTAATATCCACCTACGATTCAGATGAATACTGCTACCTACATACGTGCAATACCATTAATTTTACTAAAGCAAACTTACCGGATTACACAGAGTAATGATAAATATTACAGCCTACCATATGGAGCATAATTTTCCTCCGTATAATATTTGCAATTCCGAAAAGGCGTGGGAGGCGGCATTATATGCACGAGTATATCTGAATACCGGTGAAACGTTGTCTTGCGAGTGCTGCAAATTAACAAGGGCGTGCTGAGAACGAAAGCCTTTAGGTGCGCGGCATATACTCTTAATTAAAAGGGGGCTTTTTTAGAATGATAATTTGGTATCCGACGGAGGTATGCGTTTTTATTTAAGACGATGCAGTTAAAAGGGATAATTGGAGGGGACGAAGATGAATAATAAACTAGGGGAGAAAGGTTGGGAGGTAATGCTTGAACAAAAATTTTGCTTTTACGAATTTTTTACAAATTGTATATGATCAGCCCCTATTTAGCCTCAACCAGCCCCACTAAGCCTCCACTCTATCTAGCCCACAAGAGACAGCGTTGGAAACAAAAATCTCCTTCATTCCCATCACTCGAGTTTTAATCTGACGAATCACAGTCGGCTACACATCACCGTGTTCCGAAGCAGGCGTACCAACTTCGAGATAATCCTACCGCCAGCCCACCCGCTGGCACATTACTTAACACCTCGTAAAATAAAAAAAAAATGAAATAAATGCCGACTTTTAAAAGTTTTACTCGCCGAAATTATTTTTTAACGACCGCTGTTGCCAGGTGTATCCGATGGGAGCTAGTGGAGTGCCGAAAGGAGTGGGGGGAAATAGGGTGTGGGCGGTCTGATTACGCTCATATTAAAATTTTAATCCGTTAAAATGTCCTGGAAAGTGGGGTGAGTGTTTAAGTGGTAAAACGTTAGCGTATATCCGGAGATTGATATGACGAGCTGTTGATGGCTGTTTTTGGCTTAATTGGGGTTGTTACGTGTCGTGTTGGGTTTTAGTCGAGTTTGGAAGTGCTGGAATGGTATGAACACTTCTTTTTAAAGGCTTTTTTCATTAGATATTCGCCATATGAAATGTATGAAACTGAATCATCGTGTTAATTTTAATTTACCAACAATAAGTTGGCAACTTTTCTAAAATATTTTGCAAATATACTACGATATTATTATGGTATGATTTGATTATTTTTTTTATAATCCTCTATATCAGTGCTTCCATATTTTTTTTTAGCCACGGAACCCTTTTTGAAGCAAAAGTTTCTCGTAAAGCCCCAGGAAATGTTTAGGGTTTAATCTATCTGCTCTATGTTCATTGCTATTTATAGTAACTAAAAGCGCAAGCTTACAAAATATTATATTCATAACTGAATCATCGACCCATTAATTAATAATAATAATAATAATAATAATAAATAAACTTTATTTTCAAGACAAGGTATGAAATGCGTTACAAAAACTTACAAAAAAATCAATAAATACAAACTCCAATGTGATGAGACAAAGAAACCTAAAAACTATTGAAAAAATAAATTAAAAGCGAATATAGGTATACTAAAAACTATTGAATTCAAAAAATTCTGTGACTGTATAGAAACATTCAGTATGCAGCCAAGATTTAACTGTTTGTTTAAATTTTTTAGAAGTAAAAGTTTTCCAATTGTTAGGCAGATGGTTATAAATTTGAATTCTTAACACATCTATACTTTCAGCTGTTGACTTCAGATGATGCTTAGCAGAATGAATTCGCGGATTTCTTAATTTAAATTTATGTTTGTTATTGTTTTTGTTAATAAAAGTGCTTCTGTGTTTATGTACATTGCAGCTACTTTGCAATATATGTATATAATTCACAAAGTGTTAATATTTTCAGGGAATTGAAATAAGGCCTACATGACGTCAATTGAGTAACACCCGCTAGACATCTAACCGCCACTTTTTGTTTAAGAAATACCTTGTTTGCAGAGGCACATGATCCCCAAAGTAGAAGTCCGTAGAGTAGGTGAAAATGAAATTCGGTATAATATACTTGTTTCGAGATATCTGGTTCAAGTATATTTTTAAGTGATCTAAGTTTAAGAATAGATTTATTCAAGGTCGATATTAATAATCGGCAATGATTATCCCAATTTAAGGGGGGTGTAAGAGTTAAACGTAAAAGGGTTACCGATTCAAAGGATTTCAATTGCTTATTATTAATGTGTATCAATAAATGTGTATCCAACTTTTTTTTGCAAAGTATGCAAAAAGATGTATTTTGTTTTATTAGCACAACACCATGCAAAAATTTTGTCCAGCATAATATTTGTAAGGGCTTCAATATTGTTTTCATTTTCCGGCATAGCATGCAACCATGAAATCACAAAGAAATTCAAAAATGTCGTTTAAAAACAATAAAAAAAACAGTGGGCCAAGTACAGACCCTTGAGGGACACCTATGTTATTGAGCAATAAAGGTGATGCCATCTTGTAGCTCGTTTTAGCGTTACTGACATTTATTTCCCACGCACTGTACTCTGTCAGAGAGGTATGAAGTAATCCACTCCAACACTTTACCGTGTAAGCCTAAAGAGTAAAGCTTTTCACACAGAAGATCTTGATTAACACAATCAAATGCCTTCAACAGATCGCATAAGACAGCAACAGGATATGTTTTGGATTCCATGTTCAGTAACACACAATTATATATTTCTACTAATGCAGAAACTGTAGATTTGCCAGCTCTAAATCCATGTTGGGACTGGGATATAAGATTGTGCTTTTCTATAAAGTTATCTAAGCGATTGAGAATGGCATATTCAAAAAGCTTAGAAAAACTTGATGTCAGGGCAATTGGACGGTAGTTACCCACATTTAGTCTGTCACTTTTTTATGAACAGGTTTGATTAATGTTTTTTTAGAAGGTTTGGAAAAATCCCTTCTTCAAAAGAGGCATTATTGAGATGTGTAATTGGCATTAATATCTCATATTTGCATTGTTTTTATATATTCACTGGTATACCGTCTGGACTCGCTGTGAATTTATTCTTAATTTTATTAAATATCGTTAACATTTCAGCTTCTGTAAAAGGATTTAAATACATCGTAAATTGATTAAACCTGTTTCAGTGCAATCACATGTGTGAGGCGATAATTCATCTCAATACAATTTGACTACCAAACGTGGGGCTCGATAATCTATACCACCCACAAGCGGCAACGTTGTATTTCTGAAAATATTTTAGAAATGCAATTCACTTTGAGTAATAGGCAAACAAAAAATTAATAAAACTAAGTTAATTCTGATATTTGGTTCTCTATTATATATATATTGATATCAGTTCCAAAGTTACCTGTCCGAACGTAGACAGAGGGTTGTTATTGATGAATTTCAATCCAATTTACGTGCAGTAACGAAAGGCATTCTCCAGGGTTCTGTTCTGGGGCCTATTCTTTTTCTAATCTTTATTACCGACCTTCCATCTTATTAAAAAAAACGATCACGTGATATTATATGCAGATGATATTACCTTCACTCTGGAGTCAAATAATATTTACGACCTTTTCCGCGATTGCAACATAGTCTACAACCGTTTGTGCCAATGGCTATCCCAAAATGGTTTAATTATAAACACTGATAAGACAAGATGCATTTTGTTCCAGAATAAACACAAACATCAGTTTAAAAGTTTCAACTTACACAATAATGCAGTTCCGTTTGTTCAGAACAGTAAACTACTGAGGAGAATCTCCATTGGGGGTCTCATATTGATAATCTGTGTGGAGAATTGGCTCGAGTGTGTTTTGCTCTTATTAATCTTAAAAGATCATTTAGCTTAGAAGTACTCAAAATTTATTATTACTCTAACTTTTACTCCAAGATGACCTTTGGGATTATTCACTGGGGTTGAGGCGTCAGCAACTATCGAATATTTTTATTACAGAAAAGGGCTTTAAGAATTATTTTTAGTATCCCATGGCGTCAATCTTGCATAGAGATATTTCAGTCACATAAGATGTTAACCTTTTATGATGCTTACATTCTCGATGTAGTCTGTTTCGTACATTAAGCATAAGCAGGAATTTTGTGCTAATAGGCCACGGGATTGTGATTACAATTTGAGAAATATGGATTATCTGTTCTCTAACAGCCAGAAATATTACATAGATATTTTAAAAAATATATTTTATAAATATTTTTCGTGAGAGGTTTTTGAATATATTTTTCATATTTTTTTCTAAATATAGATAAAATATTCAATAAAAATTTTTCCATATTTTAAAATTAATGTAAGCGCTATATTTTTTCTAAAATATTTGTAAAATATTTATATGAAAATTGAGATTTTTTATGCAATCTATTTAATTTGTCAAAATGAACTAAAATTGTTCTTGGTTATTTAGAATATATAATGTCGATAACGAAAAGTTGAAACATACATAGAGTTGTCTAAAAGGCAAGAACTTGTTTCTTCACACTCACCATACAAGTTAATAATCAATAATTCTGGCATCTTTTAAGGCGTACTGAAGGTTTATTAAATTAATCACTATTTTTTAATTGAAGTGTTCTAAATAAAAAACAAACGTATTTATTATCATTTTATTTGAATAAGCCAATAAAAATGAAAAATACTCATTGTTAAGTCTAGCCTTGGCTGGTGCCAGGTACAACCCTATGGCTTTTTTTCATATCTTTGGTAGTTGCGCTCTCATGGCGTTTCCTTGTGGCCTCTAAAACAATGCCAATTGTATTAGATCATACCATGAATAAAACATCGTACAACATTATCAACACCTACTAATACATTTGGAGCATTTACAATAATTGGAGTGGTAACTACATTCTAATACTTAGGATACTTATTTTTACTTTATTTCATAATATTTGAAAACATTCTACGTACAAACAATAAAACAACGCAACGTATTCTAACCTCTATTTGAGGTTATGACGCTTATCTACCGAGATGAATCTCTTAAGCAAATCAACTAGCAATTTATCTGGTAGATGCAGTACATATATGATGCATAAAATTCCTACAATTATATTATTAAACGATTTCTGTACATAGCGATATTGAGCATTCCAATTATCTTATAAATGCCATGACATGTTCAAAGTTTTGCTTACCTCGTAATCACCACAAAAACTAAAACACACCCCGCAACAATTAACTACACAGTTAACCCTAATCTGCCCTAATCGTATACTATTATAAACTATAACATGTAACGCACAAACGAATGGAAACGTTAATGATACGCACGTGTGCGTATGCATTCTATGTACCTAATCCATAGACGCATAAACAATACTAAATCATACAACACCGACACCGTAATGAATAGAGGTGTTGTGTTGACGTTCGCAACTTACCAATATTACAAATAATATAATACAAAACGCAGATATATTAATAGAAAAGTTACAGCTCCTCAACTTAGATACTAATTAAATCATATTAGATATATATCATCTAATTTAATCTTTAAACTATCATTTTAAATAGGTACATACCTACTTAATATGTATGCATATTTTACTTATTTTATATTATTCGTCCTACGCACCAAATGTACAAAAGCAAAAATTCAATCTTTTTTTTTTTATATGAAATAAATATTTACAGAAATACAAAGCAAAATATTCTTGCAGAGTTGTGAAAAATATATAGAGAAAACATTTGCAATAAAATATCATTAATGCTACATAACATATATATTTTTTAAATGTTATCCTAATATATTTTCTATAATATATTTTATGCATATTATATTAATATAACTAATATTCAAGAAAGATTTAATATTTTTTAAATATTTATAAAATATGAAATAAATATAGTTGGTTACTGGGGTTACCACCACAACACAAAACTGCTCGTTTAAAAAAAAAATTAAGCTTCTTGGCATGCAAACTTTATAATGTTTTACCTAACAGCTTAAGGTTATAAATTATTTCGTTGTAATGTAAAAAAATATTTATGTAACTTAAGTTGTTATTCTCTAGATGATTTCTGTAATGCAAATAGCTCTTAGTATGCACACTGCTTTGTTTATTGTCTGTGTTATTCTTTATTATTATTATTTTTTTTCCCTTTGACGTTATTTTCTTATGTGCTTTTGTGCCATATCTCAAATAAAGATTATTATTATTATTATTATTATTATTATTATTATTATTATTATTATTATATGCTTCCAGTATACCATATAACTTGGGACACCCAGTATAACTAACACCCTCCGTTGCAAAATCCGAACTTTCTATGCAGTTTACCCACCCCTCCCACTTTCCCAATCCTACTACGTATCAGCCGTCTACCTAATGCGAATTCCCTGTGCCCGACGCGAGAGCGTGCTCTCTCTCGTTGCACACGCCCTGCCCGCGCGTTCATTAAACGCTTTCCGATCTCGGAAGTCGCTGGCAGGAATTTCACCCGCGCCCGGCGCCCCCACCATCGCCAGTTCTAAATTTTCATATGTGACGTGTATTTTTCCGCAACGCTTATTTACGAGCGCAATTTGGCCGGCGGCTCGCGGCACGTCGTCGAACGAGGCCGCTAGGTGGCGCGCTGCGGCGAATGTTTTATGTCTATCGCGTGACCGGCGCCCGCGGCCTGCATGCCGACGCGTGGGGTCTACTAGTTTTTGAAAAATCGCCCGGCCAATTAGTGGCCGCGTTGTGGAAAATCCGCGAGGTACTGTTTAGTTAAGCGTATAAGATGGGGATAGAGGAGGGGGTGGCTTAGAGTGGGAAAAGTATTGTATTTAACACGTTCATAGTAGGGATTGTAAATTTACCGATTTTTTCATTTACCGGTAATTCGGTAAATAAAAATGAAAATACCGGTTTACAGGTAAATTACCGGTAATTCTTTTTCATGCGTGACATTAATGGGGATTCCCCAAGAAAATGGGGATAGAAGTTAAGCTAGAATAATACATATTTTACACAATCTTAAGGCATAATATTAGAATTTTGTAAGAAATATTTGTATTTAATTATTTTAAACAATTGTAAGAAGTAAAACAAAATATTTTAAGGTTCAAATTTAATGTTATTTTACAACAATGTTGCATTAATGTCCTCTCATAATGTGGTGTATTCAAAATTGCTATTAATTTAAATACGTGAAATGTTGTTCTTATGTATTATTATTTTTAAATATTAAAAAATGAGACATTTACTTACTCTTTAAGAAAAACGATTTTAAACTTTAAAAATCTTAAAAAAACTCCAGAGCACAAATCACATATGCTAACTCAACTTTTTTCGAGAGATAAATAAAATCCACACAAAAAACTATAAAATGAGAGAATTAAAATTGCACTTGTTGACAAAGGCAGGTAGGAAAAGTGAGGTGTTTTGCTTCCTACCGTCCTAGCAACCGTCCTAGCAACAAATGAACATTAATCTCGCTTTTCTTTGCGTTGCTTTTCGTTATCCATCTTGTCTCCATTCTTATTTTCTTTTAATTTCGACAAGGCTTTTTTTTTCAATTTTTTTTTTTTGAGAATTTTTTGATTCCTTCTCTTTCTGACTAACTCGGTGGAATGGAAGTTATACGTTTCTAATCAAAAGTTTTTGTCAGTTTCTTTTCTATATTCGCTATTCTAGGGCATTGCAACGGTTCTCAATCTCAAGAAAGTTTAAATTAAAATTAAACAAAAAACATCTCCCATAAAATTCAATATTGGGTATATTGTTACTTACACTTACCTGTTTTTTTTTTATTTTCAATGTCCCTTTAGACCTTTAAATACATATCTAACACAATATTTCGTAGATAAAAATTTCTGGCATGGATTTTTCATTTACCGAGTTACCGGTAAATAATACCGAACGTTTTTTGGTCACTTTACCGGTTAACCGGTTTACAATCCTTAGTTCATAGTGATTTGAAATAGAAGGTGATTAATTTAAGGGAGAAAATGTAATAATAGTAATAATATCAATTTATTGGCTCACACAAAATACATAACATTTTATTTATTTGGGCCAAAAAGACTAAATCACCTAATGGTGTTCTTCCTTTAGGCTTGATTCATTTAAATTTTCATAGATTTTAGCCGAAACGATCATTTTCTGTATTTGACAGCCTCAATTTAATCATTCTTTTCTTGCAAGCACTGTTCTTCTTTAATTGACATACTTTTCGGGCATTACTGCCTATTCTATATAACCAATTTAAATTCTCCCTTTTATTTCCAAAATTCTGGAAATGTGACACCAAAAAAACTATATCCGTCACTTTTATATTTTAGCCTGTTAGATAACATTCCCTTAATGCAATTCATTCTTAAAATAAATTTAAGAAGTGGAAAGTATTTGTAGTTAACACACACACACAATTAATTTAAGGCAGAAAACGTAATAATAAAAGTCGTTATATTTTTTTGGTACGCCACTGGAGTTGTATATATTATATGTACTAGCCTACTAGATAACATTCACTTAATGCAATCCATTCTTATATATAAATAAAAGGAGTTTTCAGACACTTTAATTAATTTACAATTCTATACTAATTAGCTACAACTGTTTAGATTAGTTTAAAACTAAGTCACCCCCTCGTAGACAAGCGGAAATAGGGTGCAGGGAAAATATTATAGGTAATACGTAATACGTACTAAAAAGATTTGAGAAAATTTGTAAAAAGCTCAAGCACTTTAAAAAAATATAAAAAGTTAACAAAAATAAAAAAATATGTTATGAAACGCAAAAAAATATTAATGTTCAACTCCATTACTCAACATTTGTTCCAATACCTATTCCACAGGGGAAAAACAAAAGAAAGCTACCTAAAATACGCTTTAGGTAGCTTTCTTCGGTTTTTTCCCTTGTGGAATAGGCATTGTACCAAATGTTGAGTAATGGAGTTGAACATTAACAATTAAAAATTAGTGAAATACTCTTCAAATAGCATAAACTATAAAACCTTTGAGAGCAGGGGCAGATAGAGGCCTACTTCCGGTTTGGTTGAAGTACAAACGATGTAAAAAGAGGTACAAATGGGTTCAAATGACGCTCTTTCGAATAGCCTTGGCCGTTTTTGGATAACTCAAAAATAGCCAAATTTCTCTCTTTGACATATTTTGAATTGGCTCTACTTCCGGTTTGGTTGAAGTACAAACGATGGTAAAAGAGGTACAAACGGGTACAAACGATGCTCTTTCGAATAGCCTTGAGCGTTTTTTGATATCTTAAAAAATAGCCAAATTTCTCTCTTTGACATATTTTGAATTGTCACTACTTCCGATTCGGTTGAAGTACAAACGATGTAAAAAGAGGTACAAACGATGCTCTTTCGAATAGCGTTGGCCGTTTTTCGATATCTCAAAAATTAGCGGAATTTCTCTCGCCAACTTACTTATTTTCAAATGTTCCTACTTCCGGTTTGGTGGAAGTACAAACGATTTAAATGGAGGTACAAACGGGTACAAACGATGTTCTTTCGATTGACGTTGTCCGTTTTTGAATAACTTGTACTTGCTTGCTGAATTTTTTTTTAACCCTTTCTATTTTTTTAACCTTTGAAGTACAAACGAAAACGAAGGTGGTACAAAGGGGTACAAACAATGCTCTTTCGAATGACGTTGTCCATTTTTGAATATCTTGTACTTGCTTGCTGAAATTTTTTTTAACCCTTTCTATTTTTTTAACCTTTGAGGTACAAACGAAACTGAAGGTGGTACAAATGGGTACAAACGAAGTACAATCGAACCGTACTACGTTTATTTTTTTTAATAAAGTTGCTTGCCAAGTCACACCGGTAGCGTATTTTAGGTAGCTTTCTTTTGTTTTTTCTCCTATAGACAGTACAAGCTGGGATAAAAGTAATATTAGAGCAGGAAAAACAATGGATAATAGCAATGATAATTTAAAATAATGTCTAATTTATTTCTTTCATAAAATATGCAATAGCAGATTATATTGCCCTATTCCAGTGCGCAATTGGTTTTGTGTTATAGCATGACTATGCATTGACGTGGAATTAACATAACTTTAGAAATCGTTAGTGGTGATAATGGCTCTATAAAGGAAGTAAATACACTTGCCGTTATTCGGATATTTATCAGTTAATTTGTACTGCAGTCTAAATATATTGAACCGCTATATAATATGAACTTATTAATTTGACGTTATAACAAATTGCCGATTGCACATTTGTTAATTGAAATGAATTTTCAATTATTATCTCTATTGATTAATCTGTGCTGCTAGTTTAAAGCATCTTCCTCTCAAAAAAGAAACGTTAACTACGATTTGAGATGAATTTTAATTTATGTTACCCCTTTCCGGTACGCCACTGTACCTGTACTATAGTACGAACATGTATTGACTCGGTGTGCAACATAATTCTACAATATAACAATAATAATGGGTGTATTAATCGAAATGAATATATCTACAACTACAGCAACATTTGTCACTTTATCAGCACTAATTAACAACAACTATCCAGTTTTCCCCTCGGCCCCCCACCAACAGGGAACGGAACACTCATCATTTCTGGTTACACCGAATGCGATTTTGCGTTATGTTAATTGGGTAAATCGAAAAGATCTACCGGACGCTTCAACATCGCGTGGGCAGACCGAAATAGCAGTGAAAATTCGAATCTCGTTTTGGTTTAGTGGTTTTGCTGTAGCGTAGTCATTAGGGTCGATCAGTGGTCCGTTACCGAATCATAAATTAGCTGATTTCAATGGGATTAGGTCGGATGAAATGGGGTTGGGCGGGAGGAGAGGATTGAAATTATTTTGTATCTAGATATAAATAGTTTAATATGTTTTGTTTCAGGCTTCATTATCACATATTAGGCTTATATGTGTTCCTTTAGGTATGAAAGAGCTTTATAAAGAGTAGCACATTCTAACAATAGTGGGCTAGTGCTGATGAAACCGTCGATATAGGAGATCGTTGTTTAACAAATGCAGTAGTTGGTATTTTGAATCCAAATACGTCTTCCTCACCTCATATAATGGTTTCCAAGATTATGCATCCGATTAGTGGTGAAACTATAAAAAATATTATCAATGAAATCCAGGATTTCATTGATAATATTTTTGATGATTCAATCAAACAAATGATTCAATCAATTTGACCCAAATCAAAGACACAATGATCTTTTATTTCCTAGCGATGCAGCGGCATATATCTATAAGCCTGGCAAGTTATTAATTTATCCAATTTTTTTATTATTATCTATTCGTTGCATATAACTTGTGTGGCCCACGCACTGCACAGAATTTCCAAGTTGTTAGAAATGGGTCTCCAGAGGTAAATGAATTAGCAGCTTTGTTTAAACAAATTTTACATAAAGCCTTTTCATGGATGTCTTTCTATAAGAAACAGTATTTCATTTGACCTCTGCTTTTATATGCTTTATTATATATTTTATCCAACAAATTTTCAAAACCTCAATCAGATGTTGAAAGGCCGACAGGACGGCAAATATACAAAGAAGTAAGCTTTTTACAGTCTGAAATGATTAACGTTCAAGATCTGATATCGACATATGGTGCTGTTCACATATATTTTGTATTTTAAGAACAGAGAATATATATTATATTATTATTATTATTATTATATCGATTTGGCACACGAGCCTTCATATTCCTCGCTAGCTCAAATGGTAGAGCGTTCGTCCGGTAAATGAGCGTGTGTAGGTTCGAATCCCACGTGGGGAGAATTTTTTTTTTTTGAGAAAGATTCCTCTTAATTATTACAATTATTAGCAGAAATACATTAATCCGTCAAGAAAAATGTTATTGATTAAACATTCTAAGCATTACCATGAATAGTGACACCATAACCTGTAATTGATTCAACCAAAGAAAAATAAATTGTATACACGGCACTTAGTGGCATAAAATGCGATAAATAGAAGAATGTATTAGTAAATAGTCTTAATCTACGGCATAATCTATAAATATGTTTGTGTGTGTGTAAGCCCAAGTATTTGAATTCGTAAACTAAGTCTAGAGTACCACTACAGCTACAAGTGTAATTTCATGACGAAAAATTGTGGAGACTCGAGTGTTTATGACATATAATAGACGGTACATAATCAAACTTCAGATGTGGAGATCTAATATGCATGATTTTGGTTTTGCTAAAATTTATTATTGATTTTTTATTACGAGGTCAAACTTGAAACTTGCATAAATGCCAAATCAACGTTATCGTCAACATACACAGAGATTCAAAATGATTGTCAATTCCGCTCCTATAGATAGTAACAGGGTGTAGGTATATGCCGCGTATTTGTAATGAAGGTTTGAACTAAGCCACTGTTGGAACATAAGAAAGTAAACGGATCTGACATAAATAAGATGTAAATAAGGAAAACGTAACCTATATTTGAACTCGCATTATATAAACGACTATGGATAGGTGTTTCTGCTTGTAAACATGAAATGTAATTAATTTAACTTTACTAAATTATGATTTTACAATTCAGTACTAACTGGTGTTTAACTAAATTTATTTATTACTTTAAATTATAACATACAATTAGTATAATTATTAAGTGACAAAACTGCATCTCTCAGTTCTTGTATGGTATGCATGCGGTTTCTATAGATCCTATTTTTTAGATAGCCGAACATGAAGTAATCTAATGGGGTTAGATCAGGCGATCTTGGTGGCCATCTTTGTGCTCTAACGAACCTGTCAGCAAAAAACTGTTGAAGATATTGGCAGGTTTGTCGAGCAGTATGTGCTGGAGCATTATCGTGCTGAAAATAACCTGCTTCAAGCTCATTTTTTGTAACTCTGCAATAAACAATTCCAACATCTGTTGGTAACGTTGGGCTGTTACAGTTTCCTCGAAGAAAATTGGCCCTATTATTCGTTGCCTGGGCATAGCTAACCAAACTCCAACTTTTACGGGATGCAATTGCGTTTCTCGAAATTCGTGTGGATTTTCTGAGACCAAATACAATAGTTTTGTAAATTGATATAGTCTGTTAGATAAAACCAGGCTTCATCCGAGAAAATGATTTGTTTAGCAAGTCATCGTCCCTTAAATTGTTATTAAACCATTGACAATATTCCAATCGCCTATCGTGATCTAATGGTAATAATTCCTGTACCGTAGAAACTTTATAGGGATGAAAATGTAACTTTCTTTTGACAGCTCATTGCGCTGAAGTGTATGATAAGCCTATAAAATTATAAAATGTAATAAACTATTTCACTTAATGTTAATTTTGATTTTTTACCTGCTTGTTGAGCTATTACCACAGATAAATTCCCTTATTTTCTTACAGTATTCAGAAATACTATTGTTGGTGATATTAGATGTAAATATAAACGATTTGAAAAGAATTATAAGATAAATAATCGAAAGATACTACAACACGCACGCCAATGTCGCTAAATGTCAAGAAAATTCATTTAATGTATGAAGTTTGTATGTAACTAACTTCGCTCATTAAATTGGTAATAAGTATAGATAAGTTTTTCCGGAAAACAGTTTTTTTACTACGACAATCATTTTGAATCTCATATTATATTAGAGATTAGAAACGTAGATTATCCCGAATCCTTAAATATAAACAACCATGAATATTCGGTGCAAAAAACTGCTCGTATTCTCGGGCTGATTGTTGACGAGTGCCTCAAGCGGAAAAACCATATCGATATAGTTTGCAGTAAAGTCAGCTCCTTTTCCTCTTGCATCCGCAATTTACGCGAGCTAGTTGATGACGACGTCATTAGAATGGAATGTGTTACCCTGTTTTAAAATATGGTTTGATATTTTGGGCTAGCAGCAGCGACCTACACCGTGTTTTTGTATATCAAAAGAGAGTACTCAGATTTATGTTGAGGTTACAGTTCAACTCCTCATGTAGAGGCTTATTTAGAGGTAACAACATATTAACCGTATATGCAATGTTTATATCTGATACTTTAGCTTTTTTAATGAAAAATAAACACCTTTTCAAAGATTTTATTTTTTCGCATAGTTATATAACCAGAAACAGGAGTGACTACTGTTACCCCAAACATCACTTGTCTGTAACAGAAAGAGACCTTCAATATAGATGTTTAAAGTTCTATAATAAATTACCTCCACATATTAAAGAAATTAGTAATGTTAATAGATTTAAGAAAGCTGTACACCTTTTATTAGTACGTTTAGAACCCTACTCTATAGAAGAATATATGAATGAAAATTATGTGTAAGATATTGTAAGACGTTTGTACTTGTATTAACCAAGTAGCAATAAATTTATATTATTATTATTATTCTTATTATTATATAGAATTATTACAATTCTGTATATATGTGCCAACATCATTAACATACAAGCCGTAAAGTAAAGGGCCCAGGATCCTACCTTGGTGTGCACCATGTTCAAGGTTGATGCAATCAAGTGTTTTTGAATCTACACACAATTTGAACTTCTTTCCAGATAAATAATGTTGAAGCCACTGCAATATTTTTCCTGTAATGCCTCAAACATTTACAGCATCCAACAGAAAATTGTATTTAATAGTGTCAAATGCCTTTGACAGGTCAATGAAAATACATACAAATACAAAATACATTGTAATTATTTAACATCAAATTAATGTAATTCGAGAAATTAAAAAAAAAGAAGGAAATCATAGTTAAAACTTGCACTGCACCAGTCTTTAATTATCACCTATTAGTCTTCAATCACATCTCATATCATCTAGATATGAAGGAGCTTCATAAACGGTAGCACATTCTAATAACAGTCGATCATAAGAAAGCTCATCAGCTGCCAGCTTACCTTACTCGAACGCAATGATGACACTATTTACAATTGTATACATAGTCGCAAATTTACGTCAGTTTCCTAACGAGCAACTATTAATTAACAAAGCGAAAGCGCGTCTTAAGAGCTACTACGTCCGCCTCGATGAAACGATCTTAACGACCCTATAGTAGCGGATGCTAATGAAATCGCATGAGATACACCAGAGTGCCTGTTTTTCTCCCCATCCAGCGCGTCGATCGTAAAACCGAAGGTACACAAAACGACAAAGAGACGACGACGTAAAAGATTATTAGGCCATCGGCGTCCGTAAAATCGAGCCGGGGGGCGTTCTCTGTATTCGCGTGTATTTAAAATTTATCCCGCGCGCCGAAAGAAACTCCGTCCGATTTGCATGGGAATTGGTCCAGTAACCGCATTTATCTCCTTTGTCGCTCGCTCCAGTTATAATGACGTTATAACTCCTCAGAGGTCGCGGCACCTCCACCAAATTGAAATTCAGATGCCGTTGGAGGGATTTTTGTTTTGATTTGCGAAAGCGTAGAGTGTAATACGATACCTTCAAAGAAAAAGGAAAATGGAATGGAAATTTGCTATAATATTAAGAGGATCTTGATACTCTCAAACGCTCTCCTGACATTTAAGAGAGTATGTTGGGATTTACTTTGTTTCAATGAATAGTTTTAGATATAAGAGAAATACATGATGAGTGAATCAATGCGTCACTCTTTACCAAAGATAATTTTACTATTTGAACAATATCGCCTCCTATGTTGCGCAGGATGATTCAAGTCTCCCATAGCGATAACTTGCTATGTGCTCCTTAAACCTAGTTCCGATCGCAGGCTTTGTTTATCCAATGTAAATATTATCACAACCATTACGATTGATGTTGTAAATGTTCGCTCTTTCATTGAGATGGAGGTTTATCTTTCGTGTTACCTACAAATTTTTTAGTGTGTTACGCGAGGTGAAACAAATGTTCAAACTTTGTCCTTTAAAAATGTCGCCTAAATTTGACAAACTTTTTATGGGTATAGTCTTCTAAAGTTAGAAGTCGTGACACTTCTTGCATAGTGTTCACAGTGGACTTTCTTTATACTCCCTTTCTTTTATAGCACTCCTTCACCATTCGATTTTAATAAATTTATGGAGATAGAATGGTTCATATTTTGTCGCTAATTCTTTCCAAGAGTCAAGTAGGCATAGAAAAAACGTTTCATTTTTAGAGGAAAATAGCGGTACATATTTAAGTAATATGTCTTTTCTCATTTTTACTTAATTGATTCGATCTTCGGTTGATAATGGGAACTCACTTGTTTCTGAAACAATTGTCTCGAATTAGTAAAATCTCATGTATGTCATGTATGTGTCCATTACTGTGTTACACTCCTTATAATATCTTTGTATAGTCTCATTATATCAATGAATACAGCTAATAATAAGTATCAATCACACGAATTTTGGTCTGATGAAGCATACTTTTGATAGCTAAATATTCAGAAAGAAATGTTGAACAAGAAATCAATTTGAAGAACCTTCTTTGTTTCTAGTCAATTTTACAATGGATTTTCTTCAAGTTTTGGTTGCCTATCATAAGGTCTTTAATAAAGTTAACACACTTAAGAATTACTGTTGGAGCTTAACGTGATAGAATAGTTTGCAAATAGATTAAGTAAGTTTAGTTTGCACAGATTGCAAGCTTTTTTCAGTAAGAAAATAACAAATTAATGTATTTCTGCTTTTAACTGTGCTAATTAGGAGTAATTTTTCCCAAGAAAAAAATTTCCCCTCACGCAGAATTCGAACCTACATCCCCTGTTTGCCGGACGGGCGCTTTACCAATTAAGCTAGTAGAGGACGAGATTCCAGCGTTTTACCGAACATCTGTCGATATTAGATCTTGAAAAGGCAAGCAGGACGGCAAATATGCAAAGATTGCAAGTTTTTTTCGGTTAAAACGCTCGAATCTCGTCCTCTACTAGCTTAATTGGTAAAGCGCCCGTCCGGCAAACGGGGAAATGTAGGTTCGAATCCTGCGTGAGGAGAAAAGTTTTCCTTGGGAAAAAATACTCCTAATCATTACAGTTAAAAGCAGAAATACATTAATTTGTTAAGTTTAGTTTCTCAATATATTAACTAGGTTATGGACAATTGTCTAATGTAAGGCAATGCGAACTGTTGCATCAACCATGTATTTATATGCTGAGCGCAGTGCACTCGCGACAGAGAAGAAACTTATAAAAGAATTAGACTATATTGTTTTGTTAATATTGACAGTAGATGCTGCGCGCCGTTTGTTAAAGTAAAAATATGTAAAATTCAGGTAAAGTGTCGATTATTAACTCAAAAGGTAAGATCTAAAGTGTTTGACTGTACAAACGTTTGCAAAAAGTTCTCTTTCTATTGTACAATAATTTTTTCTGTTTCATTTAAACTTCCACTTCTAAAAATTGCAGGTTTAGTGTTCGAATTTGAAAAACACAACTGCACCAATCACAGAAACTGATGCGTTCATTCTTAGAGCCGTTTTACACGTACGAGAATTTTTACCTAAATCATAATAAAAATTATGCCGAAAATGTTGGTGAGAATTTTCCTAATAAATTTTGTCGCAACACTTTCAGGTCGTTTTACACAGGAATAAGGTTACTTCCATTTACACTTCTAAGTTCTACTGCAAATAGCAATTTAATTTAACAAATACGCCTGCTATAACAACAAATATCGTGAAAATTCCGGTTAAAATTTATTCCTGTGCAAAACGACCTGAAAGTGTCGCGACAAAAATTCTAACGAAAATTGTCACCAAAATTTTCGGTATAAATTTTGTTAAAATTTGCGTAAGAATTCTCGTACGTGTAAAACGGCTCTTACATGGAAAACGGTATTTTTAGAAACAATTGGGTATGATTATAATACTGGTGGATTAATCAATCGTTCTTTTAGCAATTCAAATGCATCTTAGTGTTGCTCCAATCAAAATTTACATTTGGCTATGATATATAATTTAACAAGTGGTACTACTGTATCGGCAAAATTACTAAGAAATTTTCGATTGTAATTAATAAATGCTACAAATTTCTTCACACCGCCATTATTTTTTTTTTGGTTTAAACAAGTTAAATTTATATACAATATTGTCAGAATTTCGTGAAAAAGCAAAAAAAAAATGATTTGCCTGTTTGATTACCTCATTTTTGCAAACATGTTTAACAGAATATTTATAACTTCCAGTATTTTGTGTACAACTTCCCAGACAAATACTAAAAACGCAGTACGTATAAGATTTAAGTAAGTATTTTATGTAATTTATGTAACATCCTCTGTACATTTTCTTTATTATTATTATTTCATTCTTCTGTTTGTAAATAACATAAAATGGAAGTGATGATACTCAAGATCTTGAAGGAGATACAGTAATCGTGGAACGCAATTTCTCATAAAGTCTATTCTGAACACTGGTAGGCGTACATATACTGATTTTATCACTTAGATTTTAAGCAAGTGTGACGATAGTACACGTAACTTCAAAGGGAATATATAAATTATGTAAATATGCAACTTGGCGGAGTCGAGTTTTCGACTATAGCTAATCCCCGGCGTGTGTCTTTCGCTAATGCCATATATTCGAAATCAGTTTAACTAGAGCGAGTCGCAACACCCACCTACGGCGTACCCCGCATTGCGTCACAACGATCCGCCAACCTTCGTTGTCATAATTCCCTTACCTACAGGCAGATGGCGGTGTCTCTATCATCGTTCATTTTCACGCCATACAGTTCGCGGTGAAAATTCCAATATCTAAGAACGCTCAGGTCCTGTACCTCGCTGTATAAAGGAAATCTGTTCCTTACAACCCACGTCTCCTCGCTGTAAAGGATCCCTTTGTCTTTAAACTGTTTCGCCTGCCTAGGGGGTGGGGAAGGGCGAACCTTAGAGCAGGTCTGGAATTACTTAGACAAACTTCCCGACTTTGTCAAAGTACCAGAGAGGAATTTCGGATTTTCTCCTGAACTATCTGCTAGAAACTGTTAGGAATCTTATGTTGCGAGTAGTGTATACAGGGCATTTCCGTAAAGAGCAATGAGTAGTTCGCAACACCCATGTTCCTCATTCAAATTTTAAGGGTGGAGGTTACTGCGCTACCAGGAATGATTTTAAATTATCAGGCCATCAATATTTGTCCTCCTAGGTAAAGAGTTATTTGAAGTGGTTCGTTGTTACCTAAATTTCCGGCACCGAAAGTGACGGTAGAATACCGAGAAAAATCGTGAGGCAAGAAATCAAAATAAAAACAGAAAAGGTGATGCACTTCCGCTTTACAAACCTTCGAATAAGTGGGTTGATATTCGGCAATCATGCAGGGTGACAGCCGGCTCGTCGGCGAGGGAGTGGGTTGATAGAAACACTTTTTATCCAAGATGGATAAAAATTTCAGCGCCACCTGCTTAGGATTACTTACCCTGTCATGCCCCCAAGATAAGCAGGAATCCACGGTGTTAAATAAAAGTCGGGGGTAAAGCGGGTTGCAAATGTTTACACACAAAGAAATAAAAGAATGAGTTTACTGACAAAGCAAATATAATTTTTAATACGAAATCTTGACATGTAAATAAACAAATGAAGGTTATTGCCAGATTGACAAATAAAAAGAAATAAAGCTCAAAAGGAGCAATGTTGTTGTCGAATTGACATTAAATACGGTAAAAAAATGATAGGTTGTCCTAAGATAGGACACGAATGCCGAACGCTATGGCCAACGCAAACCGCTCACATGGACTTGTACAAACAACATTTCTTAAATTATAAATTGATTGAAATGTTACGGTTAAAAAACACAAAAATAGAATTAAATATTTGAATGGTGAAAAGGTGAATAAACGCCCTGTATATGCCAAGCCGATATTCAATCGGATGATGTTTGACAATTGATTCAAATTAAGTGAGTAAAGAGAACAAAGAAGTAAATGAAAAAGTAAATGAATATCCGAATGGAGATTAAACTATTTTACTAAATTAACGTTAGGTAGCACCCTCCGATTCTAGGCACAACATATAAAATTTACTTTACTACATTAAATACAAAAAAAAAACTAAATGATCGGGGGTGGTTTTCTATTATAATCGCGGAAAGGTTACAAATAAAAAAGGAAAGAGAACGTGCACTTAGCTTTGCCCTGGTCGTAGCCTCTGGGCTGACTCGGTAATACCCTAAACCAGGTGGTAAGGGGTAAATTTCAAAGGATGTAGGGTTCTCCGAAGGACTTAGAGAGTCGCAGAAGTCCTCAGCCGCACGTGGGTGTTCAAATTTTCACATAAAACGAAGGTAAAATTCCAGAATTTAAAAATAAGGGGGTTATAAAGACCTCGAAAAAACGCAGAAACCTCAAAATTAGTGATTTGAAAGAAATTACAAGATCTGCTTACCGTTAAATAACGAGGTTTTACAACGAAGAGAATAAAGAAACAGATATGGCGTTGGGACGCGTGGTTCCCAAATTATATCCCGAATTTATCGGACCCATCCACCGTAATAATCACGAAGTTTCCACTTCAAACACAAACTAAGATACGGCCAATGATTATTTCCAGCAATCTTCCAATAAAATCCACAGATGTGTGAAAATATCCAAAATTTCCAAAGATAGGAAGATGCACTCGTAAGAACGCATCTAAACAACAACCAAGACCCAACAGGAAGCAATACGTTACGCAACCAATCAGAAGACAGATAAATAAGACAAGAATAAAGACATAGAGGTGCCCTCTAACGTCGAAAAGATGTAAACACAGAATAAAATGATCTGAATAGACGATCAATCGAACAGATCTATCGATGCGTGGGAATCGATAATACCGATATGTCCAAAACAAACAGATCTTAACCTTACCTAGAAATGAAAACGTCAACACAAATCTGACTTAACACTGGAATTGAAGGGATTTACTAAAGTTGAAAGAAATTAAACTAAAGACCGTAATAAGTATAAGGAACTATCTGTAAGTAAATGAGAATTAAAAGATACAAATTTTAGCTAGGCCGCACTAACGGGGAAGAAAACACAATTTGAAAGCCAAAAATTAAACGATAATGTTTACGTTGTGAAATTACAAGACGTAGGAGCACCTCTGCAGATAAAAGAAGGAAGTAGAAGAAAATAGGGTTACAAAAGCTTGTTGAAAAGACTAGCGGAGAACTAATTCGAGGTAAGCGAAGCAAAAAAGCGTAACATCGTTTCAATTGAAATGCCCTGTATAGTAGAATCTATTTATATTTTAATTTTAACTTTTGACATACTTCCCTTCACGTATAACAACGACAATCAGAAGCAAAAGAATGAAAGATAGAGAAGGAAAGGAAACTTCTGATAGATCTGACACTTTTTTTACAGCCAGAAGAAATCAACCCTTCAAAAATTTAATTGAAACGTCAGGCGGCTTCGTATATAGCGAATCGAGGCGGCTGAAATGAAAGAAAAACAAAAGAAGGGAAGAAACCCTCCCCCTTTAAAAACAAGGAAAAATATCACGTCAAGCTTCAACCGTAACGGAATTAATTAAGAATTCCGCGACGCACAGTGGTTCGTTAGACATCGTTGCGATCCGCAAATAATGATTTTGATGAAATCCGAGGGGTCATAATTAAAAATAAACGTCTCGGATATGAATTGCTGTTGTTCAATCTTACAAAAAAGCCGAGTTATCGCCCCTTAACTAAAAGCTCCCAACGCTAATGGATCGGATAAGCAGAACATAACGTTTTATAATGTTTGGAATGACCGCTTAAAACGATTCTCAACTCCCTCTGGGATCCTGGTAGCTATTTAAAAGTCTAGGGATAAAACATACCCCCGCCCTCACATTACCCCATTAGCGTGTAAGTTAATGACTTTAACTGAGGGGTAATCTCGTAAAATTACTTTTTGGCGCAGTCCGTAAGATGTAAGACCTTTCCGCATCCACCACATGGGGAATCTTCTCTCGGCGAAATTATCGATTTCCTAATCGGGGGGTGGGAAAATACGGGTAGGTGGGTTGGAGCGCGGGGAGGAGGGGGCGATGAGTATAGATTTTACTTCATTTATTTCTGCCATCGTTTCGACGTGGCGCAAGGTGTAGGTACAGTTTCCGCCTTCCGCCCTCTGATTCTCCAATTTCGATATATGTGGGTAGAATTGGAAATATTTCTCCTCCAACTTGCGCACTCCTTAAATCTCGCGATAAATCTACCCGGGGTGAGAAATTATACGCTCGTCTTTGGATTCGCTTCACGCCAACGGGGAAATAATGGTCGCCTTCTGTTCTTCCCCGATTGCTACCATGCGCCACTAGTTTATATCCAGAAATGCGTCGTCTGGATGCTTTTATTAAGGTCGAGACAGACTAATGAGGGCTTTTAGCAGAAGAAGTGTTTATCGATGCCATCTGGTGGTCACCTTAAAACTGGGTAGCGAATGTTCCGGCAGATGCAATGATGTGAAATTTAATCAATACATTTACTCCCTAGTGTTGAGTAAATCCAAGATATTTTCTGTGCCTTATAATATATTTAAAAGAGATAGAAATCATAGTCAGGTTGGACGAAGCACGGGTGGAGGCGTCACCAGGTATCCGCGTCGTCAGGATGCTTTTATTAAGGTCAAGACAGACTAATGAGGGCTTTTAGCAGAAGAAGTGTTTATCGATGCCATCTGGTGGTCACCTTAAAACTGGCTAGCGAATGTTCCGTCAGATGAAATGAAATGAAATTTAATCAATACATTTACTCCCTAGTGTTGGGTAAATCCGAGATATTCCTTACAATATATTTAGAAGTGATAGAATCATGTTCTTGTTGGACAAAGCACGGGTGGAGGCGTCACCAGGTATCCGCGTCGTCAGGTATCCGACGCTAGTAATATTGTGAAGGCATTTGTCAACAGATTCTCTAATGTTTTTTAATCTAACTTCATCACTGACCTGTCGTCCCGCTTTGTTACTGCCGCCAGACGCTTTACTTTTTCTGAATTTACCACTGATGAGATAATGGCTGCCCTAACAGCCAGAAATATTACATAGATATTTTTAAAAATATATTTTATAAATATTTTTCGTGAGAGGTTTTTGAATATATTTTTCATATTTTTTTCTAAATATAGATAAAATATTCAATTAAAATATTTATTCCAATATTTTAAAATTAATGTAAGCACTATATTTTTTCTAAAATATTTGTAAAATATTTACATGAAAATTGAGATTTTTTTATGCAATCTATTTAATTTGTCAAATACAACTAAAATTGTTCCTGGTTATTTAGAATGTATAACGTCGTTAACGAATAGTTGAAACATACATAGAGTTGTCTAAAAGGCAAGAACTTGTTTATTCACACTCACCATACAAGTTAATAATCAATAATTCTGGCATCTTTTAAGGCATACTGAAGCTTTATCAAATTAATCACTATTTTTTAATTGAAGTGTTCTAAATAAAAAACAAACGCATTTATTATCATTTTATTTGAATAAGCCAATAAAAATGAAAAATACTCATTTTTAAGTCTAGCCCTGGCTGGTGCCAGGTACAACCCTATGGCTTTTTTCATATCTTCGGTAGTGGCGCTCTCATGGCGTTTCCTTGTGGCCTCTAAAACAATGCCAATTGTATTAGATCATACCATGAATAAAACATCGTACAACATTATCAACACCTACTAATATATTTGGAGCATTTACAATAATTGTAGTGGTAGCTACATTCTAATACTTACGATACTTATTTTTACTTTATTTCATAATATTTGAAAACATTCTACGTATAAACAATAAAACAACACAACGTATTCTAACCTCTATTTGAGGTTATGACGCTTATTCTACCGAGATGAATCTCTTAAGCAAATCAACTAGCAATTTATCTGGTAGATGCAGTACATATATGATGCATAAAATTCCTACCATATATTATTAAACGATTTCTGTACATAGCGATATTGAGCATTCCAATTATCTTATAAATGCCATGACATGTTCAAAGTTTTGCTTACCTCGTACCACCACAAAAACTAAACACACCCCGCAACAATTAATTACACAATTAACCCTAATCTGCCCTAATCGTATACTATTATAAACTATAACATGTAACGGACAAACGAATGAAAACGTTGATCCACGTGCGCGTATGCATTCTATGTACCTAATCCATGGACGCATAAACAATACTAAATCATATAACACCGGCACCTTAATGAATAGAGGTGTTGTGTTGACGTTCGCAACTTACAAATATTACAAATAATATAATACAAACGCAGATATATTAATAGAAAAGTTACAGCGCTCAACTTAGATACTAATTAAATCATATTAGATATATATTATCTAATTTAATCTTTAAACTATCATTTTAAATAGGTACATACCTACTTAATATGTATGCATATTTTACCCATTTTATATTATTCGTCCTACGCACCAAATGTACAAAAGGAAAATTCAATCTTTTTTTTATATGAAATAAATATTTACAGAAATACAAAGCAAAATATTCTTGCAGAGTTATGAAAAATATATTGAGAAAACATTTGCAATAAAATATTATTAATGCTACATAACATATATGTTTTTTAAATGTTTTCCTAATATATTTTCTATAATATATTTTATGCATGTTATATTAATATAACTAATATTCAAGAAAGATTTAATATTTTTTAAATATTTATAAAATATGAAATAAATATAGTTGGTCACTGGGCTGCCATTCGACAGCTTCTTGACAATTTTGCATCTGGTTCTGATGGACTGCCTAACATTCCAGTAAGTGACTGTGCGCCTGCATTATGTGAGCCTCTCACCGTTATATTTAACTTATCTCTTACGGCCTTCATTTTCCCCCATTTTTGGAAAATGGCTAGTATTACTCCATTCTTTAAACAAGGTGACCGCTTTAACATCGATAATTACCGTCCTATTAGTACATTACTAAAGTTAGGTAGTTAACTACCTCAAGTCTTACATTTCAGAAAATCAGCATGGCTTTATGTACGGTCGTTCTACTATAACCAATCTGATTTCTTTTTTACATTTTTATCTTACTTTTTTGTCCCATATTTGGATCTACAAATATGGGACAAAAAAGATCATCATTATTATTATTATATCATCCAAGCAATTGCTCTACTATTCTAGAAAGCAAATCATAAAATAAACCCTTTATTAGCTGAATGTAAGAGTCAGAAGCACTTTTTGAACTTAGCATTGAAGAAAACAACAAATCCTTGCGATTAACTTTTTATTAGATCTTTTAAAGGCGTTATTTCTTATATTTACGTGAGTTAGGGCGTTCTACACGATGGTATCTTGGAACTCATACTTTCTCTCCTATATATATGATATAATATCCACGCTGTTGAATGTCCGACGCAGGACTGCAATTTTCTAGCCATTACTGGAGCTGATGATACTTCTTTGTGATGGAGAACGCCGCAATTAAAGCTGTCTCGGATTCTTTAAAATACATCGAAAAATAGTTGTAGGATAACAAATTTGAAACTAATATTGTTCACAACAAAAAGCTAATTTTTTTTATTGCTGTGCAATGGATGTTGGATCTCGTAATGGACGATTAGTTAAGATGAGAAAAGAAAAAACATATTTATGTGTTGGTTAAAAAATTGAGGAATGTCTGCTTTGGCGTACTAGGATTGCTAGATTTGGACGCTGTTATTCTTATGGGTTGTGGATTAGATTAAATTAAGATTGGGATGGATGTAGACATATGTTTCACCGCGATCTTTTCAGATCTATTGTGATTTGCTTTCTCCAAGAAGATTGACTTCTTAAATAGATCTATTACCTTTCAGAGAGATTCTTCATGTAGCTAATTGTTCTGACTCTTGAGCTCAGTACAGTATTACTAGAAACCTTGTCCTCACCAAGCCATTGATTGTATTGGCACGGCACTTGAACTTGGGGTTTCTCCACCTTCGTGGTAGAGTCTACAAATAGCATCATCTGCCCGAGCTATCTTAGATGTATGTATGCTTATTTAGTTTGCAATTACCGGTTAAGAGGTCTATATTTAGAAGTGTCTCTGTTCTGATGACTTTTGCCAGCACTCTTTGGATTAATTGTTGTACTGTAATTATTGATGAACTTATTCATTTGCAATTTGACAATGCCAAAAGCAAGGGCCATCTCCTATGAATGACGTTATCTGGTCAGTTAGCTCGCCACCTCATTTCTATTCGCGCTAGAGTGGCTGGGAATCCAAGCCAGTATTAATTTCCTCTGAGTGTCTAGAGAGGGCGAGGATACCAGTCATAGGACTCGAATATGTGTGATCTAAAAAGAAATATATTCACAGTTTATATACAGTAGATTATAAACAGTCGATCCCTTCGATCAAAATCATGTATTGCATGTTTTTGATTATTTTAGTATTTGTTTTTTTTGTTTAACCAAACCACAAAATTTATATTTTATTATAATTATTAATGTATTCGTCAATGGCTTCGACGAAAAATGAACGATTACTCAATTCTTCCCCCACCTCCAAGTCGTTTGGTTGTTCCAGTGTGGGCGAAATAAAATATGGAAACCGATCCTAACAAAAAAAAAACTGTAACCTGGCCGTGGGCGTTCAGCCAGTCGCTGCCGCTGGAGGTAAGAAGAAAAAAAGAAGGTTGGAGAGACCGTTATTCATCAAGCAGGGGAACTGTCAACCGATATCATATACACGACATGTTTCATTTCCTGCCGAAACTTGATAGGGACCGCGGGGTAGTTAGGGACATTGGAGCACGGTTACTGAAGCCTCTAAGTTTTTCCCTAGCCCGTCGTCTTCATTTTATACCCCACGGGCTTCGATAATATTGTTCGATGACATTGACGTGTTTTGCAAGTTTTTTTTTTTCTAGGAGTTTTAATTCAGACATTTTCATTGTGGGAGATTGTTATTTTCTAGCATATCGGAGAGGAATTAAATTTTCGTTATTTTAGGAAAATGTTGATTTAAAATGGGATACGTTAACGCTTATATCTTGGTCTCCAAAACATCGATATTGTCGTGGAAGATTCCTATGTGGATATTTTCCTGAATGTTTAATAACAGTCAAGTAATTACATAAGGAGTATGGAAAGTGTCAAAGAAACCCGCATTTTAGATACTTATTTTTTTCCGACGACCATAAATCCTTAACAAATTGATTAATTATTAATATTATGTTAGCAGTTTGTGGTATTGTTTTAACAATTAATCTTACCTAAAAGAAGTCATATTAATTTTTAACTAATAAAAGATAATGGTCCCAATGTAGAGCCTTGCGGTATACCTCAACATTTTCTCTTTGCGAGATTTACTGTTATTATCGATTACGTATCAGCTGATTAAATCGAAAGGCTTCGAATAATCAGATATGAAATCAACCATTCAATTGATAAAATTACTAGAAAAAACTGTACCCAACAGCGTCTTACATGGAAGTTGTTGCCATTGGATTGCGATCGCTTCATTTATGGATTTTATTTAAAGATTTTTGTCCATTAAAATTAAGAATTAGACCCTGCAACGCCATCTAGCAGTGAAGTTTTGTACTCCTTGCTCGTCACAACGCATCTTACCGTGATAGTAAAAATTAATGTCTCATTTTCGTTATTTATTTCCAAATTAATTAGTAATTCATTGTCAGTTAAATTTGCTTTTCATTATTCAATTATTAGTTCAAGTTTTATTCATTAAAACCTTGTCTTTTGTGTAAATCACTCCGCATTGTTAAGTTGTCAGTGACGTATTTGATTCACGTTGCATTTCCTACTTCCGCCTGCTTGCTCAGCAAGAGAGACGCACAGACTTCGCACACCATCTTACACGCGCTGTTCAAGTTCCCTCCGTGCACATTGTAACGTGAGAAACCTCCAATATCGAGTGCATTTTCCGTTTTACCTGGGGCTGCCAGGAGTTTTGTATCCATTGCATCGATATCCCTGTAAAGGGTCTTAAAACAGTAGCATCAAGCCGGCATTCCTTTTGTTTAATGGCGTCATCTTTAGGTCACTGGTAGCTAACTTTTTCTGTTGTTAATTTTATCAGTTTTGGTAATCCGGCCCTGAATTTCAGGACCTATTTTCTTTGGCTTTGATTTAAATCTAGAGGGTGAACGAAGTACCTAATTTGGGAGACCAAATCCAGATCGTTGAATTCACATGCACCGCGTACAGGGGAGCAAGTGGACCACGCCTATGACATCAGCGTAACGCGCTAAACACCCTCCCGGACATATACACCGACACCCGCCAAACTTACCAGCTAAGTCTTATATTTTATTTTATTGTTTTCTTTTCTTGCACCGAATTACAATTTGAAGTTATTATTTTTTTAAAATCCTATCACGTGATAAAGACCTTCCGGCCAATATTACTAACTTAGGATTAAGATTCAAAATTTACATTTCTTAAATACCTTCATAATTATTTTTCTTTAACTTTATTCATCGCACGATCATTACCTATAATTTTAAATTATTACTTAAGTATAGCGGTTAAAATCGAATACCAATGTATTTTCATAGCAACAGATGTTAAGATTTGTTATATTTCGTTATATTGTATTGTATGTTATTATTTTACTGTTTTTTTTTTTGTAATAAATATACAGTGTCATCCAAAAAAGTGTTTTGCATAAATTATTTCGATCCGATAACACCTTAAGCTTGAGAGCGAACGAACTCCGCAACAAAGTGTTCGCTGGTAAAACGAAAGTTATGCCCTGCAATTAATTAAAATAACATATCTTCCCTGTCTCCCCCACCACACACGTCTTCCCAAAACAGAGGGTGTTAATTGTTGCAATAGCGACACGTCTGCAGGAGCTATAACTTTAACCAGGCCGGGCACTCGTTCTCGGTAATTGTCCCACTACTTCTGAAGCGTACAAACAGCCTCGGGGATCGATATGCAGCGGCGCTCGTGCATCTTCTTGGACCTCCTTTTGCCCTGTGCCGGACTGCGACTGCAACAGAGCGACTATGCGGTTACGGCGTCGTGCCCGTAAAAAGTAGCAAATTCATTAAATTGCGAATGAGAAACTGAACGCCGGCCGTATTACGTCAGTAGGTAAGGGACTGCCACCCACGTTCTCTGATGTCTCAATACTGCGGGAGGCTTTGCCAGACGACCCCCGTGAAACGGTAGTTTTAGTGTAGACGGGGTGGTGGGGGCACGGATGTACATGGCTTGTTTCATATATCGCGCGGAGGCGTCTCGTTTGCGGACTGTACAACTTCGGTAATTGAATTGTCGATGTGTGTGGGCGACAGTAGGTCGGTTGCTATCGGTTCGATTTTGATCAATATAGATTTCGAGTAAATTGAAATTCGATATCGTGGGTGCGAAGGTAAAGGATTGTATTTCGTAATATTCCTGGAACCTTGTTGTCAGAGTTAAATCTTTATAGTTATATAGTTTTAGCGCCCATCGTGGGGCTGTTGCAAATATTTCATAAACAATATAGTATTCATTTACAATTAGTATTGACTAATGAAAGAAAAAACTATTCTTCTTTAGTCACTGTTATTCATCAAAATTTCTAAAAGCTCTACGTTCGGTGCCAAAGCTAAAATTCCAATATTGTCTCTATTCCAATAGGAAGCAGTAACGTAAAATTTGCTCAACGAGAGCCCTCACACGAGGTTTTACTTACAAATAAGACCTCATAGTGTCTTATTTGTATGTAAAGTTATTGCAAACTGACAAACGATCGCTTTTACACACTGTAGATAAAACAATGACTGACTCAAAAATCTGCTTTTGACATCTGTCACGAGAACGTCTCAAATAAACAGCCAACTAGTGCATCACACGCATGCCTCCGATTATAGCCATAGACCTTATTGAATTGAATGTAACAATATATTGATGGCAGATGTCCATTATAACAAAATTGAAATTGTATTTTGAACACAGGTTTAAAGCTTTAACGTTATATTTATTGTTCATCAAATATGTTTACCAGCCCTGCGTTGGATGCTAAAACAATATAACGACAAATCAAATGAACTTATTCACCAAACCAGAAAATTTTATTATTTTGAAGAAGTGCTCCAAATGTCCATTATAAAAGTTTGAAATTATTTTTATGAGCTAAGGGTGACAGCTTTGTTGTTATATAACGTGTGTATAAATTGTCGCAAAAGCTACACGTAGCGACATACTTCGTTCGTTTCTGAATCGAAAATCTAAATGGTAAAATATTGTACTATGCTTCATAAGTCTTCACGAGGTTCTTGAAGTTCGGTTTTTTAGTTCCTTAATAAGCGTTTGTGTTCGTTATTTGTCGGTATAGATAGCTGCAATTTTGAATTTAGACGATTTCTTATTCCTGTTTTTCCGTAAACAGTTTCTTTTTGATTTTAGAGCCTGGTTTCAACATTTCTTCATAAGCATCCTCTTATGAAAAACACATTTGGCAACATTGTAGGACAATGACTTTGTATTCTAATTTGATTTCAATCAAAACCATTACTGTCAAATTTTGACATTGATCTGAAGTGTTCAAGTTTATGCAAGCTCTGCTCTTTTTCGCGATTAATCGTATTCTCTTGAGTAGTTTTTCTGTTTCAGTGTTTTTATCGTTCTCGTATTATTGTTTCGTTTATTTACAATGGTTTTTACATTTAATAAATATGCCGATATGTATATGGTATACGGTTTTTGTAATGGAAATGCTAACATGGCAGAACAGGAATATCGCGTACGTTTTCCAAACCGGAGACATCCTACTGGAAACGTATTTCGAACGCTGGACTAACGTCTACGTGAAACTGGTTCTTTTAAGAAAAGAAATGCCAACGCTGGTCGACCTAGACAACGGCGTACATTACAACTGAAAGAGGAAATTCTAGACTCAGTACATGAAGATCCCTCCGTCAGTACTCGACAGTTGGCGTCCACATTCAATATCCGCAGTAATAAGACCGTTCATTTGGTTCTACGTGAAACCTTCTTTATCCATACCATATAACTAAGATGCAGCCGCTCTATGAAAACGATAACATACACCGTTTAAAACTTTTGTCATAGTATCTTAAATAGGATTCAAGAAGATGGCGACTTTTTAAGAGGTGTTCTTTGGACCGACGAGTCTATGTTTACCAGAGATGGTGTACTATACAATACCCATAATTTTCACCATTGGGCAGATGAAAATCCTCATGCGTTTCGGGAATACGGTCACCAAAGAAAGTTTTCAGTTAATGTTTGGCTGGGTATAATAAATCACTGTGTCGTTGGACCAATCTATCTGCCAAATCGACTTGATGCCAACGGGTATTTAAATGTATTAGAACAAGTTATTGACGAGATGCCATTGAATATACGTCGTAGCATGTTTTGCATGCATGATGGAGCTCCGGCACATTTTTCTCGTAATGCGAGAGAGTGGTTGGATGAACACTTCCCTAACAGGTGGATTGGTCGCGGTGGTCCTATCTTATGGCCTGCAAGGTCTCCCGACCTAATCCTTTAGACTTTTTTGTTTGGGGTTTCATAAAGGTGAGTTTACGCAACACCTCCACAAGACGCTGACGAAGTTATAGGACGAATTAACGCGGCAGTATTAGAAATTACACCGGAAAGGCTTGAACAAGTAATACAGACTATACCTCGTAGATTGCAAATATGTTTACAAACAGACAGATATCAATTTGAACATATGCGTAGGTAATAGTGTCGCTAATTTATTACAAGAGATGCATTCGAAAAATCAAAACTACTAATTCTGTTTTAATAAAGCTTTCTTATTGCTTTTCCCTATGTATCATCTGTGTTGTCCAATTTGTCATTTGTAATTCTGGTCTGTCAATTTTGACAAGTATTGTAACTACCATTACGGTAGTATGCGACTACAGTGTTGCCAAATGTATTTACTTTCAAGTGGTCCTGAAGACGCATGCAGCATAGTACCATATTTTACCATTTAGATTTTAGATTCAGAAACGAAGGAAGAATGTCGCTGCGTATACCTTTTGCGACAATTTATACACACGTATAGTTTTGGCGCCTATCGTGGGCTCATTTGAAATATTTGATGAACAGAATACTGTTCTTTGATTAATATTGATTATTAAATATTTCCAGCAGGCCTACGTTGGGCGCCAAAACTACATAACGACAAATTAGATAAACTTACATATCGAATCTGGAAATTTAATTATCATGAAGATTACCTGACCTGCATGTTGATGAGTCACTTGTGTTTTTCTATTAATTTTAGTGTAGAGTTTCTTAGTTAGGTATATACCTTAATTACTACTGAAAAACCGTACTTTCTACAATATTTATTCTTACAATTAAAACTTCTTTGTATAGTGTATCCCGCATCTCCTTCATCTGGCCGTAACCTCAATCAGACACAAGCACACGGCACGTAGGAGAGAAAGATCTTGTTTTATTGATTCAGCTCGGGCGAATATCTGAAACGCAAACACGTATTTAAGTAATGACGAAACTCGATTACCGAGACGGGGCTAAACTTTAAAATCAAACACACGCACAACGCTACCATAGCGCCGGCACGGGAAGCAAGAGTCTTACGGGGGGGGGGATAGAAGCTCGAGTTTCATTCGGCGGCATCGCAGAAGGAAACTTTATCATTAGCTTAACTGATTGTCGCAGTTCCAGTATCTCTGGTACGCGCTCGGAGAGATTGAAGGATCCCGTGGAAATTGTAATCCCCTTTCGGAGAGGACTAAGGTATATAACCATCCGGACTGCTACCTATGTACCGGAAGAAGGGTTCAAAGTGGAAGAGGATGGGTGGTACAGGGCGGCGTACTTTACTACCGGATTTAATTAAGAAATTTAACCGTTTGTAGATGTGGCGAACGAGCAATGTACCTATAATAATGTTATGCATGTAATAAAGTAAATCGTTGTTCTCGTGAATGGCTGCTTTCCCTGCCTCCTATAACAATTTGGAAGGAATACACATCGTATTTAAGTACCTTTCACAGACGGATGCTCGCTGATCTTTATATTTCGATATTTATTTAAACCTAAGGTGGGTGAAAATTCAGGTCAGGAAACACTCGCTGGTATCTTTAACTCTTTTCAACTCTACTCTGCATTAATCTCACGCGTCTGATATTTGAAAGGGAAAGTTTTGTGGTTACACAGTTTTAGCGCCCAACGTGGGTAACGTGATCACTTTAATCTGTTACCGTTCCCTCCCAACCTATTTCTGTTATCGCTGTAAGCCAATCACGTTACCGCACGCTAATATCTGCTGTGGTTGTGGTGAAACAATGGTAGCAAATTAAAACTGGATTGATTAATAGAAGCATTTAAAAACTTAACACAAAGGTTGAGGTTGAGGACTGTTCCTACAGTAATAATGTAATGTCTCCTAGGCTTCCCTCCTCTTCATTTGGTGAAAATGGAGCATCTCAGATTACAAGAACTAGCAAGGGTAGATATGCAGGATTGGAACACAATAATATTGTCCATCACGTGGAAGGCAACCTTCTGGGAATGACACCAAATGATTGCAACACATCTTTTCAACAGAAGTTCTGAGGTGGTATTCACGAATCGGATAAGCTGGAATCAACCAACTACAGAGAACAGGTTTGGAGAATTGATCTGGTATACAAACGGAAACGGGACTGGGGCTAGAATCTACGGCGGGGTGGGAAATACATCGATCACTCTTCTACTAAAAATATATGCCACAATTTTTCAAGCGGAGATATACGCAATATTGCATTGTACAATTGAAATCAATCATAGGGCTTATGAAAATAAGTGAATCTATATTGCGACAGACAGCCAGACGTTACTGAGACCACTAGTGAGCCCCAAGATGCACTCAAAGCTGGTTTGGTAATATATTTGAGAACTGAATAGTCTTACAGACTTGGCTGTGGGTGCCCGGACATTCAGCAATCGAAGGAAACGAAAAGCCAATGAGTTGACAAGAAACGGTTCATCTACTTCATATACAGGATAAGCTGATACAGCAGTTCTCATTGCGCAACTTTGAATGATTTTTACTTACTTAATATTACAATAACATATTTAAAAACTAAATTTACTTGTTCTATTTATCAACAATTTTATTCTATTCTTATATATATCTAACTATATAAACACGTGTCAAGCTGATGCAGCAGTTCTCACTGCTCTACTTTTTTTCTGTATGACCTTGAACTACTTAATATTAAAATAACATATTTACAAACTAAACCTACTTATTCTATTTATCAACAGTTTTATTCTATTCTTATGTATATATACTGACTAACTATATAAAAATATGTCAAGCTGATGCAGCAGTTCTCACTGCTCTACTTTGGCTGTATGATCATGACCTACTTAATATTACAATAACATATTTACAAGCTAAACTTACTTATTCTATTTATCAACTATTTTATTCTGTTCTTATGTATATCTACTGACTAACTATATAAGCACATCTCGAGCTGATGCCGCAGTTCTCACTGCTCTACTTTGTCTGTATAATCTTGACCTACTTAATATTACAATAACATATTTACAAGCTAAATATACTTATTCTATTTGTTAACAATTTTATTCTATTCTTATGTATATCTACTGACTAACTATATAAGCATATCTCGAGATGATGTAGCAGTTCTCACTGCTCTACTTTATCTGTACGATCTTGACCTACTTAATATTACAATAACATATTTACAAGCCAAACCTACTTATTCTATTTATCAACAATTTTATTCTATTCTTATTTATATCTACTGACTAACTATATAAGCACATCTCGAGATGATGCAGCAGTTCTCACTGCTCTACTTTGTCTGTATGATCTTAACCTGTTTAATATTACCATAACATATTTCCAAACTAAACCTGCTTATTGTATTTATCAACAATCTTATTTATTTATGTAAGTAGAATAAAATTATTCGAATTTGTTGTCATAAATTCACCATTTACTATCAGAGCGTTTCTTTCATCATTTAAAAACAAATGAGCTTACATTTGCCTTTGAGATTTATGATAGTTCTTTTTTTGTATGTGCCGTAGAACCTTCCATCAGCTAAGGTTGATTTAATGCTCATAACTTTATAAAGAAAAGGAACATTGAATTACGATAGAATTGGGGTGGCTACTTTTCTTGCGAACTTTTCAAATCTATTGTTATTGCTTTTATTCTAGAAGATGGTCTTAAATTGTGCCATATGTCTCAATTATCATTGAGAACGGCTTCCTTACATATCTGTAATGCACTGGGGTTCTCTGAGGAGGCACAGAACGTGGACTGAGATGTTCTATTCGTCTTGTCAGAATCTACAACTGGTAGTCTCAATCCACATTACCATGAATATGTATTCATATTTCTATCAAATTCAGAGTAACCGGTTAAACTTGAACAACACACAATGATCTTTCAGGCTGAAATCTGTGCCGATCTGGAGCTGTAAACATATCTTAAACGCATTGGGGATGGCTAACAATCTTACTCTCAATCTGCCTAATCTGGGTACCTGGACATTCACTCATTCTTGGAAATGAGGAAGCAGATATCCTTACCAAAAAGGGTGGTGCTGAGGAATTTCAGCAACCAGAACCTGCCATTGGTAGCTGATCATCAGATCAAATTAGAAGAGCTACAATGCTGGAATAACTGTCCTGGTTTGGACTTCCGCTAGAACTTGACTGTAAAAATGTGTCTGCCTTTACAGGTCATTATAAACTCAGAAAGCACCTACATAGGAAACCATACACGCTTCCTGATGAGACTGAATGCCGACTGCGTTTAGAAGACGAGGAGAAAATTAAGGATATTTTCTGCCACTGTCCTGCTACTATATATAACCTTCGGAAAGGCTGACCCTTCCTTAGCAGACCTGAAAACAATCGCATTCAGCAAGGTACTGAGCTAGCTTAATGGCCTGAATTTGTTGAATGAACTCTAAGATAATATCCGCTCTGAAATAGACCCTAGTGGTCTCAGTGGACGGGACGATTAGTCGAACCATGCGAATGGTATCTCTTACTAAACTAATCGGCCAGTAATCTTTGCCCTTTTAAGAATGAGAACATGTAATAATGGCATTAATGATAAATTTGCAACTTTACACAATATCTTTTTGTATCATTTTGAGACATGCTTCCCTTTAATCAAAGTAGCCGTGAGAAACGAGCAGTGTAACAAATGGTATGGCCGTGAATTGCGGGATCGTGCAAAACGCGTAAGAGATACATTGAGACTTTATAAAAACACAAATCACATCAATACTTTAAATGATTATAAACAACTAAAGCGTGAATACAAAATAAGTGTTGAAAATACTAAGAAACAATATTATAATACTTTGATCTCCAATTCAAGTAATATAAATAGGACATCCTGGCAAATTATTAATAGTACCACTAAAGCATCAAGCAGTGATAATAAAATGTCCATAAGGTGTGGCACTTCCGGAGAAGTAACTGATGATTTGCAGGTGATAGCAAACATTTTTCAAAGCCATTTTTCATCTGTGAACAGGAGGCTTCCTTGGTCGCATGCAGTATGCCCAATGACAGCCGCTTCTAATTTTTTATGTCTCCAACATGTATATATGAGATACTTGATACTGTCTGGGTGTGATGAAATAGTACTGAGAATATTATACCATAGTTTTCTGTAGTCTGCTTCCAGTCCTCAAAGAGTTTTGGATATTTGCCAACATGGATTACACCATGATAAGTCCAAGAGAAGCCCATTCCGTAATCTTTACCATCTCACCATTCCGACGAATCGATCAAGACTTTTTAAAATTATCGAACACGTCCAATTTGGAACACCAGTACATCAATTCGCCGCCATCAGATTCGACGAGAAAAATCGAAGCGCCACTTCCAATTCGGATCCATCGGATGCGCGAAAGAGGAAACGTAATCTTCGAAACGGGAACAGAAATCGCGTCTAGGTGAAAATATAGAAATATCATCGGAAAAAGGGAGACCCTTTCTCCCGAGTCTCCGATTCTTCGCCCCTCTCTTTACCTCCGTTCCCCCCTCTCTCGCCCTTAAACGTCTCGTGTTCGCCGAACGGAGCGGAATATTCACATCAGACAAGAAGCGCGGGCACCGCTTTCGCGGGGCAAGTGCAAAGTACTTTAATATTTAAGGAACGTAGACTGGGGTTCATTACGAATGCATTAGGAGTAATGGTACGCATTTTTCCCAGTTCGTTCGTTTCTTCGTTACCGGCGTTCTCTTGTTCCAGTTTCGCGCAGCCTTCGGCTAAGGCGTAATTAGAAGAGGAGGTGGGTCCCTTTGTCGCCGTTCTCACGGCGGCGAGGACAAACGAGAATGTATATATAACAAATATATAACGAGGCGAATCGGAGGCCCCTTGTTCGAGAGGATTTTGCCGTTTTTTTCTTTTTTTAGAAAGGAGATGAGGGCGCTGCCGGTGGAAGCCGAGTGTCGACCTAATTTAGAAACTTATTATGGTCGTCGTTCTTTTTGATTTTTCGCCTTCCTATGAATTATGTACCTGTGGCCATTCTCGTATTGTTTTAAATTAAAATACGTGCACTAGTATAATCCCAATCTATAAATTGAAATAAGTGATATATTGAATCTGCTATGAAATTTATGTATTTATTAATAAAAATACATTATATAATCACTCAACTATCTAGTATTTTGCATTTTGGTTTGCTTACTTTCATTGCTGCAAATGCGGTTGGAGCTTCCTCATTTTCTGCTAACCTTTGCTTTTCCTTTAACAATCTTGCGGTGAGGTTGTCAAATGTTTGCTTTGCTTCATCATATGAATCCCACGCAGTAATCAAGGATCTGTATTTTTGCGGTAAACTGCCTAACGTTTTTGCAATCTTATCAATTTCTTTTACCTCGTCTCCAATATCCGCTAAACTTTGGGTCAAGGATTCAATTTTACTAATGTGCTGAGCTACTGTATCCGTCTCAGACATCCTATAATTAAAAAATTGTTGTTCTAACGAAATTTTATTTACCGCTGACCTTTGCTCATGTATGGTTTTTAACCGCTTCCACATGTCTGCTGCATTTTGACATGTTATTACAATTTGTAACTGGTTAAATTCCATTGATGTAGACAATATCAACATGGCTTTTGCGTTCCTGTTGTCCTATTCTTTTTGCTTCTCTGCATCGTCGCTTGGACGTACTATTTTGCCACTGACGAGATCTAGTAATCCTTCGGCACGAAAAATAATTTCCATTTGGATTTGGAAATTCTCTCCTGCAAACTTCTGTATATTATAGCTTTTTTGCCTCAGCCGGTCCCACAAAACGTAATATTGATGGACGGGGATAGCTAACCTTGATGTGATAAATCACTAGTTGACTGTTGTATTTCCCAGTTAACACACAATAGAGCGTATTAGTACTGGGCCCATAACCTATTGAATCTGCTATGAAATTTATGTATTTATTAATAGAAATACATTATATAATCACTCAACTAGCAAAAGTCAACTAACTCATATTATTTTTATATCAACACACATCCATAACAACAGATACAAAAACAACAAAACAAGCTAGATATAATTAACATGATAATACTTCAGTTTAATTTCAACTTTCTCCCACTACCACCTTCTTTTTATAAGTTTTTAACTTTTTTCAAACTAAATTAATAATTAGAAGAAAAACATTGAGAAAAGCCATTAAATGAAGCCAAACATATTCAAGTTGGCATAATTGATCTGGTATGGTTTATTATCGGAAATTTGAAATTTATAGATGTTTGCATTCAAACTATCGATTCGTTAGCAGGCAACTGGAAAGGTGTCTAGGCAGGTGATTTGATGAATCCACTAATGCCTCGTGCTATTAGCAGATAAAGGTAACTGCTCACGATCATTAAATAGATAAGAGAAATGTCGATAGGATGTAATAAAACAACTATAAACATCCTAATAATATTTTATTGGAATCTGAAAACTAAAGTAACTACATTAATTCATAGAATTATAAGATTTCAAATTGATTCTCCATTTTTTCTTTGCTCTGAGAGGTCAGCACTTCCACGTCAAAGCCAACGCGTGACGGGCGGACGAGGGCAATTTTTGAAGATTATTTATCTTGGAAAGATTTAGGTTTTTTAATCTTGTTTGCTATCGCTTCTAGAGGAAAGATTACTGGGCTTTGAATATAGTTCTATTTCTTCATTTTCATCTATTCATTCTTTGAAAAGATTATCTGCATTTAATGATCTCTAGAAAAGTTTATTACTTTCTTTTGAGGTTCCTTTTATTTCGACTACCTTTCTTGTCTAGGCCTAGAAAAAGAAAAAAAATAACAGTAAAAACTTAGCTGGTAACTTTGGCAGGTGTCTACGTACGGTGTGTGTCCAATTGCTTCCCCTGTACGCGGGTGGCGGTGCAGGGAAATTCAAAGGTGAGCGATCTCCCAAATTAGGCACTTCTCTCCCTCTAAGTTCAAACCAAAACAAAATAGGTCCTGAAGGACAGGACCGGATTACTAAAATTAAGAAACTTAACAACAGAAAGAAGTCAGTTTACCGGTGAACTAAAGATGACGCCATTAAATAAATGGATGCCGGCTAACGCTACTGCTTGTAAACCCCTTTTCAGGAAAATATCGCTGCAACGAACACTTCTCCTGGCAGCCCCAGGTAAAACAAAAAATGCACTCGATACATGATGTTCGTGACAATATCCCACAACAAACGTGGTAACTAATAAAACTTTCACGGAGCGAACTAACAGAGCGTGTGGTGTTTTAGAAAGCCGGTGTAGGTCTCTTCTTCGCTTACCAAGCGGACGGAAACGGAAAAATGCGTAACGTTAATCAAATCAGTACTGACAAACTAACAATGCGGAGTAATTCACGCCAAAAAAAGAGTTTTAATGAACGAAACTTGAACTAATAATTGAGCAATAAAAAGCTGTTTTAACGGACAAAGAATCACTAATAATTTGAAAATAAATAATAAAAATGGGACATTACTTTTGACTATCACGTGACTATAGATGCGTTGAAACCAGCAAGATGTACGAAACTTAGCTGCTAGATGGCGTTACAGGGTCTAATTCTTAATTTAATTAAACAATAATCTTTAACTAAAATCCCTAAATGAAACGATCGCAATCTCACGGCAACAATACTTCAAAGTTCTAAGACCGCGAGGAATACTACAAGGGTGTACGTTAGGTCCTCCACAAATTACGTCAAAAAAGACACAAATAATATAGGCACTGAGATCATGACCGCATTATCAGCTCTAGACAGAACAAGCACATCATCACTGTTGTTGTCACCAACTTCGAATGGGGTCGATTTGACAAACAGCGCGATTGACTCACGCATACGGAGTAGATTACCGAGTCCACCGAGTACACACATGCATGATATGCACGCCCAGCTGCGAATGTGTATGCAGTTTACGTACGGTGAGGTCGGTTCGTTTGAAGAGACATCGGCCTTCAGTAATACAGACGTAACATACATACGTACGACACACTCTCATAATACCGTTCCGCCCGCAGTAGCGTCGCTTATGAATAATAACACGGCCCTATTTGCATAAATATGATATCTGCCGCGTGTACTATGTTAATGTCGCCATAACACTGCCGAAACATGTGTACTCATGACGATGCGATTAATTATTTACATGGGGTTGTTATAGGTTTGACTTGATAACTTAATACATCGAGTCATTATCGCGGCTGATTGTGCCTTTCCATTATGTACATTATATTATTATATGATTGCATTTTATGTTGAAAATCTTCCATCAAAATCTAATAGTACACACATTTTTTTTTTTCGTAACAGACTTATTGTTAGTCCTGAAAATAACGGAAGGGTGGTGTATTAAGGAAAACTTAAAAGTTAGTCCTGCGAAAATAACACCAGTTCCTTTTACGAAAAAAGAAAAGAAAGCTGGATGGCCTAAAACCACCAATTCTTCATAATGAAATGATACAATTCCATCAAGATGCTAAACTCCTAGGAATCGTTTCGACTCGAAGTTAATCTGGAATCAACATCTTGGACAAATGGCAAACAGAAAATACAATCGAGCATTAATATCAACCGGTAGAGAAATTGGGAAAACGTGGAGATTGCATTCACGCATGATGTACTGGTTATAGACTACAGTAGTAGAATTCATATTAACCTAGTTTGCTGAACCAAGACTATGCATAAACAGGATATTAGTAAAATCGCAAAGAAACATAGGTTGGCTTGCTTGTGCATCACTGGAGCTGCAAAAATCTCACCAACAGCTGCTACAGAAACCATCCCAAATCTATCCCTTTAGATTTTTGTATTAAAGGGTAGGCAACAATGGGGCCATCACAAACCCTATCTTTGAAATGGGAAGTGATATGATGACGCCTAAACTCTCCTTTGACACCTCTTCAAGGTTATTCTGGACTGGGGTGAGTAGAGAACCAAACAGAAACCGGCGATTCATAACCAAAACTGGTGCGTAGATGGGCCAAAAAGAATTCGGGAGCTGGTATATACTTAGATCATACATAATATATGGTATTGGGGCAATATACCATCGTATATCAAACTGAAATACTAGTAATAGAAATATGCACTCGTAAAACATTACAGAAACAATTATATACATAGTTTTATCAAGATTTATTAGATCTGTAATTAAACATGAACTTTCGAAAAGTCGCGTAGGTGTTTGGATAAATGTGTATATAGAAGAGAATCCTTTGAAATGATGTTTATGTCTCGTGTTGCGCACAATTGTAGATTGGTACAATGCCAGTAATTATCGTACCCATAAATTGGGCGATTATATAGAAAGAAAATGCCTAATGCTTCTACCATAGTACCTTTTCAGTCTGTAGAGTTTCATGTGCCTTTATGGATTTATCAAAAGCCTTTGACAACGTACATCACCAGGTTCTACTGCACAAGCTGCAGATTATGGGCTTCAGGGGTACTGCTGTGGGACTGATCGAATCTTACTTGAGTAGAAGGAAGCATTGTGTGGCAGTGTGCGATGCATCGCGAGCGGTGTTAACTCCTTCTTGGCGGGTGGTTGCCTTTGGTGTCCCTCAGGGCTCGATTCTGGGACCGCTTCTTTTTTTTTCTATGTGAACGACCTACAAGGTATCATTGATAATGAAGTTAATTATACGCAAATGACACGTCGTGCGTGATTCGGGAGCGTACGTTTAAAGCTGTCAGGACAATACTGGAGCACAACTTGCACAGTGTCTGCAAGAGTGGTTTGAAAGTAACAATTTAAATCTGAAAAATCAACATTATACCTTTCAATGTAGCCTCAGAAGAATTAGAGATGCAGTGCAACGGAACATTGCTACGGTAGAGATTTTATTATCAATTTATTATCGTGAAGATCACACATACAGGAACTTGCGGCAAAGTTGAGTGCCACTTCTTACTCTTACGGATCATATCGCGCTATGTAAGTGTTAAAACCGCTTTAAGTGTGTACTACACTAGTGTCCAGTCTCGACTTATGTACGGTTTGATATTCTGGGGAGGTGCTGTGGACGTTTCCAGGATTTTTGTGTTGCAGAAAGCCTGTGTTAGAGCAGCGTTCCAGCTGGACGGAAGGTGCTCTTGCAAAAGCTGGTTTATTTGGGATTTTTCTATGTTCTGGAAACAGCATTGTTTGTAAAAGCGAATTGTAATGATTTTTTTAGTAAATACGAACTTGCATAGGTGAGGGGATGAGAAAACGGTAGTTTACTGCCACCTAAAACGACTTTAACAAAAATTCAAAGGCAAACGGTGACGCATTAGAATTTTTAATCACTTAGCGTCATCATTAAAGAAACTGCCCTTTTCCAAATTTAAAAAACTTTTACTCAGTGCAAGACTTTTTAATGGTTCATAAATGTCCATTTTATATTTTATCTATTTTTCTTAGTTAATGTTTTTCTTAATTTCTTTGTTCGTAATATATATTTTTATTTATGTTTCCACACATAATCAATGACGATTTGAATTTTTTGAGAATAAAGTATATTGTTGTATGATTATTGTTATTATCATTACTGTAAAGCCTTTGACACGATTTCGTATGAAATATTGTTGTCAAAACTTCCTTATTTTGGATTTGGCAGGGAAGCCGTAACTTTAATTGCTAGTTATCTGAATGGACGGAAGTACGGAATAATACAAACCTAATAACCTACTCAAGCGCAGTAAGAAAGAAGTTAAAACCATTACTGGGTTGGTAACTGGACACTGTCCTCTGAAAAAGCATCTATACAACACAGGCCGTGTAAGCGAACCATGGTGTAGAAGATGCGAGCTACAGGAGGAAACGAGTTTACATGTAATCTGCACACGTGAGGAACTGAAGGTATTCAGGCAGAAATATTTCGGGAGAGATCTACTGGAGCCCTCAAAGGTCCTCAAGTTTCCACTGGGCAAGATACTGGGCTTTATAGAGAACACCAAGCTGCTCGAGTGGAAATAAGAGAATCAATAGGGATGGTACAATGACCACCTTGCTCAAGTGCCCGGACATCAAGTGCCCACCCTAACTTGAATGAATGATTGAATGAAATACAAAGCTGCGGTATCAAGGGGATAGTAGGAAGACCTGATCTGTACTCAGTAACTAAATCAGTCAATCCTAATAAACTTCAAATATTAAAGCTGAATCATCAGCACCTGGTAAACTAACTAGTGAACTATTTAAAAAGTGGCACATCGAGAACTTTAGTACTAGATCTTTGACGTGGTCACTGTCCTTTGCAAATCTCTATACCACGTTCTAAAGTAGCACAGAACAAAATTAACACAAGAAATGAGGAAGATATCTCATCACTGGATCGATAGCAGAATATAATCCAATGGAAATAATATCCTTTTAAAAGTAAAAATTTCTTTGCCTCTTTTCTCTTCACTTCTTAGATAGGATGCCCGATCTTTCCCGAAACTAATCCGGCGCAGATCCCCGCGATAACTGAATCGAAACGGGTTCCTCATTTCCCGTTTCCCTAAAGCGGCGTCGAACCTCGTGCCGTTTCACCTACACCTTACCTATCGGTCGCACAGCAGAATCCCTCCTTAAATATTTCAAGCCGGATCCGCTAACCGTAGCCGGAGCTCGACGATCGGCACTGCCGCTTGATTGCTTCCGGATTATAGATCTCTCTTTCCATCGTACATACGTCCCGGCAGCAGATGCAACGGTGCCGCAAAGCGCCGTTAGTGGGGGGGAGAGCTTCCCGTTGGGTTTACGGTAGGTAACTTCTCTAACGTCAGAAAACCTTGGAGTTAATTAGATTTTAATAATGAATCGGTCGATCGATGCGATTCGTTGAATTAAATTTAAGAATGCACTTTTCAGATTGAACAATGCTACACGCAACTATGTTAAGAAAAGTTTGTTTTAGTTTGAATTAATAATGTCGCAATTAAGAGATTATTTCCCCCTAATCAACTCTAATTCGTTTATTACATTATTAAGAATTACTGTTGTGGAGGATTATATAAAGATATCCCAAAGAATTTTAATCCACTAGAGTTTAGAATTTCAACGTAATAATATTAGCATTTTGTAGTAGAGAATCGTCTGACATGGAGTATCTGGAAACACTGCAGTCTCTTGGCCTTTTGTGGAGTGCCAGAAATGAGGAGTAAACTCCTCATTTCTGGCACTCATCATGTATACCAGCCATTCTAGGATCCTAATACTAATTTCTACAAATCTCTGGTTGGTCGATCGAAGTAACCCTTTGGGTTAATTTTGCATACCCAAATAAAATTACCGATCTTTCGCATCCAGAGCCTCGCTTTCACACAGTAGAATGTACAACAGCAGTGTATCAACAAGGGAAGTCATAGACACCCAGGATTTTATTTTTTATTTATGTCGGAGTACTCCAGGGCTCCGTTTTGGATCCTACTTTGTTTTTGTTGTAGATTAGTGATTTACGACAAGTTATTTTGCATGCCGTTGATAATAATATTATATATGATAAAATTCCCTAACAGCCAGAAATATTACATAGACATTTTTAAAAAAATATATTTTATAAATATTTTTGGTGAGAAGTTTTTGAATATATTTTTCATATTTTTTTCTAAATATAGATAAAATATTCAATTAAAATATTTATATGAAAATTGAGATTTTTTATGCAATCTATTTAATTTGTTAAAATGAACAAAAATTGTTCTTGGTTATTTAGAATGTATAACGTCGATAACGAAAAATTGAAACATACATAGAGTTGTCTAAAAGGCAAGAACTTGTTTTTTCACACTCACCATACAAGTTAATAATCAATAATTCTGGCATCTTTTAAGGCACACTGAAGGTTTATCAAATTAATCACTATTTTTTAATTGAAGTGTTCTAAATAAAAAAAAAATATTATCATTTTATTTGAATAAGCCAATAAAAATGAAAAATACTCATTTTTAAGTCTAGCCTTGGCTGGTGCCAGATACAACCCTATGGCTTTTTTCATATCTTCGGTAGTGGCGCTCTCATGGCGTTTCCTTGTGGCCTCTAAAACAATGCCAATTGTATTAGATCATACCATGAATAAAACATCGTACAACATTATCAACACCTACTAATACATTTGGAGCATTTACAATAATTGGAGTGGTAGCTACATTCTAATACTTACGATACTATATTTTACTTATTTCATAATATTTGAAAACATTCTACGTACAAACAATAAAACAACACAACGTATTCTAACCTCTATTTGAGATTATATATTATCTACCGAGATGAATCTCTTGAGCAAATCAACTAGCAATTTATCTGGTAGATGCAGTACATATATGATGCATAAAATTCCTGCAATGATATTATTAAACGATTTCTGTACATAGCGATATTGAGCATTCCAATTATCTTATAAATGCCATGACATGTTCAATGTTTTGCTTACCTCGTAGTCACCACAAAAACTAAAACACATCCCGCAACAATTAATTACACAGTTAACCCTAATCTGCCCTAATCGTATACTATTATAAACTATAACATGTAACGGACAAACGAATGAAAACGTTGATGATACGCACGTGCGCGTATGCATTCTATGTACCTAATCCATAGACGCATAAACAATACTAAATCATATAACACCGGCACCGTAATGAATAGAGGTGTTGTGTTGACGTTCGCAACTTACAAATATTACAATAATATAATACAAAACGCAGATATATTAATAAAAAAGTTACAGCGCTTAACTTAGATACTAATTAAATCATATTAGATGTATATTATCTAATTTAATCTTTAAACTATCATTTTAAATAGGTACATACCTACTTAATATGTATGCATATTTTACCTATTTTATATTATTCGTCCTACGCACCAAATGTACAAAAGCAAAAATTCAATCTTTTTTTATATGAAATAAATATTTACAGAAATATAAAGCAAAATATTCTTGCAGAGTTATGAAAAATATATTAAGAAAACATTTGCAATAAAATATTATCAATGCTACATAACATATATATTTTTTAAATATTTATAAAATATGAAATAAATATAGTTGGTCACTGGGGTTGTTACGTGCATAATTGAAGAAAATAATAATAAAGTATTACTATGATCATTTCGTATTTGATAAAAAAGAAAGTTGATAATTACGAATCTACTGTCTATAAACGTTGCGGCTAAAGTTGAAAACTGTGCGTATCCCACTCTCGTACGCTTCTCCGAGATTTTATCTTCCACCCAATGCCACCCATCTTCTCCATCTCGTCTCGGCTCCTGTAATAGTGCCACCGTATCAGACACTTAACTTGATTAAATCGCGAAACGAAAGCCATTCACGAACGCATGCTCCCTTCTTTTGTCGAGTTGCTCCATTAGAGAATTAATATTAAAGTAATTACGCGTGGGGAGACTTTAAATAGGCGCTGTGGATGGGGTATTAAGCGTCGAAGTTCCAGTACACTGTCTCGCGCACAGATGGCATTGTGTTGCTTCTGAAATAGTGACTACTATATCTTTACGAAAATAAATATAAACCCATTATGTATCTCTTTCGTTGGTTTTCACTTTATTATATCATTCGCAACCCCTGGTTGATGGCATATACTAAATGAAATGACCGTCGTGTTATACGATATCGAACGATAGAGGGAGATGAGTCGGTTCGAGTTGAAACGATTTCTGAAGACGCCCAAACAAATCAAGCGAAAAAATTCGCTGGTCGGTAATTGTGTCGTTATGACGATACGAAAATCATTGGAGTGTGAAGAAAGCGATTAGACGGCCCAAATCATTGTCTGCATGTTTAACGAATGGAGCAGAGTTGATTATACAAATGTTTGTGAATGGTAATCAAAAACAGATCATTTTTTATGTTGTACCGACGGATGAAGATGTGTCTCATTAAAATATACTTAGAAGAAAATATATTTAATCCCTTAAGCGATCGTTATTTCTTGGGGTAGATGCCTCAGAATTGACAATTTTACATTTTGAGCTAGTTTGGATTATTCCCTATAGTCCATTGCAGTTGCCCCGTATATACAGGGTGTGTCCGATGTAGAGGTAAATATAATCATATGTAGTAGCTGTAATCATATACGATCAAAAAGTCTTAATGCACAGGGGGTCTATCTGTAAGCATTAACGAGAAAAAAATATTTTGTAAATGCCGTGGGCTAGAGCCGCACCTGTGCCCAACCTAAATGCTGTCCCGAGTATACCCCCACATACCACTATCATTCAGCCATTACCGCTGTTAGTTTTGTGTGGATCGCTGCTTGGAGTGCAAGCCACTTCGAACATTTTATTTAAATTCTTCCCGTCTCGAAAAAACGATCCTTTTCAGGACCATCATGGTTTCATATAAAGAAAATCGAAGCTTGATGCATCGGCAAAAGCGCGGGAATGTATAGATTCATTTTCGCGCGACATCATAATAAAAAAGGCGTGTTTCCAATTTTCTGTATCAACATTTATTTTTGTGTAATTCCATTCAATTCATTTTGCGTTATTGGATTAAATAAATCCAAAAGAAATAACTCAGAATAATGTGGGACCGTATATTAACAACTAACTCTCGATTCGACAAAGCGAAAGAAAAATATTTACTTTTTTTTTAACTAGTGAAGTCGCATATCCGGTGAAACTCGAACGTCTTATTAGGATATTAAAAATAATACTTTGTAGACTTACGTAGAATGCTCTTAACAAATAAGGAATGTTTATTTTATAAAAAGAAGAAATTTAAAATGCCTCAGTTTTGCTATTTTTACAAGGGCCTTTATTTATTCAGAATGACGTTAAATGAACTTACGGCATACCATTAAGAATAATACTGAATGAGTGCAATGTATTTATACATAATACCACGTTTAGCGGGTGCTTAACATGACGTTTCCTTGCATCAGGCCCGGACTAAAGAATTTTTGGTTCTAAATTTTCCTTTTTTTTATTTTTTAATGATGAAATCCGGTTTCGGCGGGTTTGTGGTTTATATGTCGTGTAGTTAACACCTAAGCAAAATTTACTTTTTTATTAGATACACCCTGTATATGGAATAATCGCTTGAGGGGCTAAAAATATAATGCCACAAGTGAAATTGAATGCAAAACCTAAGAATTATTTGCAACTCTATTCCAAAGAACTCGTAAAAGGTTCTAAGAATGTGCTGTAGGCATGTGAGTGTGCCAAACTAACATGGAACAATAGCAAGATATTGAACAAGGAGTAAAGGAAAAGGACGTACAGCAAGTAACTAACCACAGATATCTTAGAAGTTGTTCATTGCTTTGTAAGACTTATGGTAAGATTCTGTGCACATCTGTAGCGCTTGTAAAGTTATCTGTGAGTCTGTAAGATTTCATAATGCATGTTCGCAGTCTCATAGATAATCTTAATTACCTTACAGATATGCATAGAATCCCACCATTAATGTAATCCCGTATTAAAAATAACCCTAAGGGAACATTGTCCCCTTATATACTTCAATTAAAACGGATAATTATCCATACAATGCATAACATCTCTTTATTCACGTTGATAGGTGTAGAATAAAATCTTAATTGCCTAAGGGTAGCTACGGAGTTCTTATTGACACGTTGGTCACGGCATCTCCAAGAAGAGGTGTTAATGTATGTAGATTCATACTGTGACGCCTTGATTGAATAAATATTTCTTATGGAGCGTATGAGTAATTGTTTGTCTTCGAGATGGTAAATTCATACTACATACATAAAAAATAAATATACTATATTTTAGAACGTTATTTGATGCCAAATCCAATTGTGGAAACATTTCACAAATGCAAATATTAATTAATGGATAGTAATATTTCCCATATCATTACAGTTAAAAATATGTTGCTGATTTTAATTTTTACCTATTGTAATTGAATATCACATGACAAATTTAGAATATCCGATGCTGAAGTATACTCACATTTATTAAAAAAGCGCGCAACTACTATAAGCATATATCACTATATTTTTTTTTATATTGTAGAATCAACTTTCAACATTTATAACTTTATAACTTTGTAACCGTTTCTGTTATTAATCAAAAACATCGGATGCCAGTTCAACGTTTAAGTGTCTAGTTATTAGTAATTTTAATTTGACATGATTTTGCGTGTTTTTTTGATAAATATGCATTAACATATATAAACAAAGCAACTATTATATTCAATATATTCGATATGAGGTACATATCAATGATACCGAGCGTGTATAAATAAACATGGCATAATAATAATATTTCAATTTGAAACATATTTATCGTATTTCAATTTCAATCGTATTTAACATATTTCAACTTCCAATATATTGTAATAATAAAAATAAATAATAAATGAATTGGATTAATTATAATCGTCAATAAATTTTTAATCTCAAGGTCGTATATAAAATGAAGAATACAAGCTTTTTTATTTCGAAGAATTCCTCCTGGAAAGTGGAATCTTCAGAATATCCTGTCGTCCAGTCCTTTTAAAAGATGTGTGATGCCTCCCACCTTCTCTCTACGCTTTCCTGGGCTTGAAAATGTCTAGCTGGATGAGTTCCTTTCTTCCAGAATGATTAGAACTTGGATTTTCGGTTCAATACTTCCAGTTAGTTATATTCTTGCTTTTTTTAAAATTTTTACTTTAGTTGCTATGACGGCAATTTTTTTTAATTTCTCAATTTCTGGTTACTTTTTCAAGCGAAAACCTTTTATTTCCTCACGCGTCTCCCTTTTCAAGTTTTTTTTTTCTAAACAAACCTCTTTTTTCAGATCATGGCTTTCCAAAATCTTCGTATTACACGAATATTACGGCATTTGTCGGTCGTCAAACATTCGTAACCCGGTTGGCTTTGCTTCTTCCCAATTTCAAGGCACTTCTCGGTATCAATTGAGACACACGAGTGGATGAAGGTGTTATGTTACAAAATCAAACTTTTTTGGGAAATTAAGTTTTTTATGTAATTTTTCTCAAAAGTAGTGTAACATAACCCCTTCATACATTAACAAGACTCGAGTGTTCTTGAATTTCTGGAATTTTCGATGGTGCTATGTAAAAGATGGGTACAAAACACCTTCATGCATGCAAAAAAGACAGTTTTTAAAATGCGACATAGCACCTTCATCCACTCGTATCTTCAATTATTTTGACATTTAATGTAAAAATTATATCTCATTCAAATATTGAGTGTCTCTTTTACATTTTGTATGTGATTTGTATTGGAATTAACTAAAAATTTAATGAGTCTTATTTGACAGCTGATTACAGATTTCTTTTGAAGAGCTAAAATTTTCTAAACGGTTGACGTTGATAGTTTGACAGATGTGCTTTTTATTAAATTTAATTAGATGATTTATATTTTTGCTCAATAGTGTTTATTCTTTTTAGAACATGATTTTTCTGAAATGTAAGTTATTTATTATTTTTCCTTAATATGGATCTTTTGTATCAACAATTGTGAAGCAACTTGATACTTTGAATTGGACTGTTTACGTGATTTTTAAATTACATCACAATATCAATAATACCAACCGTGTATAAATAAATATGGCATAACAATAGTATTTCAATTTGAAACATATTTAACGTATTTTAATTTTAAACATATTTAACATATTTCAATTTCAAATATATTTAACATTATTTCGAATAAAAATAGCAGAAACTTCATTCTACATGATTCGTCCACTCCAATAAAACATTTTCCAGCTCCCATGTAATATACTTTTCACGAGCTTTTTATAGTTTCATTATACTTATTCTAGGTAATTCTTTAACTAATAGATTTTCTAGAAATTCTTGCCAATAATTGGTTGAAATTCTCGGTTAATGATTAGGAAATCCTATCTCTTGTTTCTTTCATCTTTATTTAACTTATTTTCAGTTTTTAAAAACTATAACCCTTACTATCAAACCCCTAGATCATCATTAGCAAAAATCACCAAGATAAACCAAGCCGGCACCCCTCGTGTTGAAATGTGCACCATTTTGAGGTCCATAAACGCTCGCCCCGGGGCCCCTGTATAAGGGTATTGTATCCCTCCTCGTAAGAGGACCGTCTAAAATTAAGTCATAAATTCAACTCCTGCACTCGAGGTCATATATCTTCGCGTGGTGTTCACCAGTCGGAGGCGAACGAGAGAGAGAGATAAAAAAAAACCGCCAAGTACTAATCTGATAATCGCCACTGCCACTGCGACGAGTAAAAATTGCCCGGCACGACCGTATGAGCTCGCGCGGGTCGAGTTGGTCTTGCATATTCATGATCCCCGACGAATTTTTAGTTTAATAATTTCGGTTCCCTAGTCGGACGGAACGACAGAAGAGCGGAAAGGGTCAGCAACTCCTACGCGAAGGGTTAGGACCCCGGTTTAAAGTCGTTATTTACGCTTTCCGAAAGGGAAAATGAATCGCGTAAAGAGGTTTATTAAATTTTCTATGCCGCGTTATTCGTTCCAGTTGTTGGGGTAAGTGTGGGATGTTTGGGATGGCGTTACGCAAACGAACAGAAGCGATGAAAAAGCGCGTGGAAGTTTCACCATAGTCAGAAAGGTTTAACAGAAGGATTATGGAAATTGAACTTGATTTTGAACATTAATAATTATTGTCCTTTACTTTTAACAAAAATATTACAAATGGTTTTCCTCGTATCTTGAAAATCGACAGCAAGTGGTGGAGATAGCCGGTGCAATATCCTCTCCGTTGCAGATTTGTATGGGTGTAGGTACCCCAAGGATCGATCCTTGGTCCTTTGCTTTTTTTAATTTTTATCAATGATCTGCCAAACGTATATGATAGTGGTAGTTTAGTGCTATTTGCTGACGACGTTTCTTATTTGTGCGCAAAGAACACACTTGCGGATACGTTGAATTTAGCCAGCATTATGTTGGCTAGGTTCAGCACTTGGTTCTCAGCAATTAAGTTATCTTTGAATCAAGATAACACTGTTTTTATTAACTTCACACCGAAAACTAAATAAACCGATAGTAGCTATCTATTAAGAGTCAACTCACAATCAATTAAATAAGAATCATCGACCAAGTTTCTGGGGTTCATATTGATTGTGATCTCGGCTGGGATACACACATACAGGCTTTGTGTTCTTCGTTGTCTTCAGTTTGTTATGCGTTTGCTTGTCGTTTTTGGTAGATAGAGACGTCTCACTAACATATTATCATGCTTGCTTCCAATCTAGAGTGATATATGCAATTTCTTTCTGGGGAGCTGATTCGAAGTAGCAGTTAATTTTCCGTATTCAAAACGTAATGGTCGCGGTGTTCTCCTCTAGAACTTCTTTGTTCGCCCCTTATTCAGGAATTCAAAAATACTTACAATGCCATGTCTATATATTTTACAGATATTATGTACTGTTAAGCAAATATTATAAACTTCACGCAAATAACTTTAATCATTCATACCCCACCAGAACATGGGCACTGACCTGCGAATACCCTAGCCATAGAATGGTATTATATAAAATAACCCCACTTGCGCCGGTATTCACTTATATAATAGGCTTCCCAGTGATATTAAGGAAATAAGTAATATTAGAACTTAATACAAATACAAACTAAAAGAGTACCTCGTTCTCAATAGCTTTTATAGTATTGACGAATACATGACTTAGTGATGCCGATACCGATATCTCTTTATGCCATAAAATTATAAATTAAGTTTTATTTTATTTTAATCTATTTTTATTATATACAGTTTTTAACTATTAAGTATTTACAATTATACTATAGTTTTACTTGTATTTTATTATATTTTTGTATTGTACACGACTCTGTCTTATATCATGTTCATGATCAAAGGGGACGAAATATATTATTATTATTGTTATTATTAATATTAGATTCAAGTACAAAGATGACAACTTTACGTTTACAACCGAATGGACTAGTTAGAAATGCTTAAAGGAAAAAAAATCCTAAAAGAATTTAAACTTTTAATTTCAAATATTGCGAGCAGTGACTCTTATTTAAGATGGCACGATATACCTGTTAGACATCTTCCCAGCCGTCTGCTGAAGAACTAGTCCTTTAAGTTTTTTTGTCACCCCCAAGAACTTCTTCTTGATATATTTAAACCAATGTTAGTTAATAGTTAGAATGACAATTTGCGTTTAACATGCAGATTCTGCAACCATGCATACACATGTCAATTTAAATTAGTTCAAAATTAATGGAAAAAATAACATAGCAATATATTATGTGTCAATTTGACTTTTGTCACTTGACACCAATGTGAGTTCTTAATTTTAAAATAGAAAGACCATTTCGAAATTGTTTTAATATTGTTATGGTTCCGGTCGTCCACAACCGATTTGTCCGGGTTTAAATAAAACACTCACTTGTTTTAAACTACGTTTATTACACAGAAATACAATACGCGGTTTCGAAAAGAGTAATTTTACTTAGGACAATTCGCAAATCACTTGTCTAACGCATGTAACAGCGGAGATACACGGAGTGTTTGGACAACAGGGTGATTCTCTCTTTGTTTCCTGAGGGGCATCCTTATATAACCTTTAGGTCGGCAATATTTCCCAGAATCGAACCGCAACGGGTGGTGGTCTTCGCTGTTGCATGTATTGGTAAACAAACAGACTAAGAGTCGGAATTATGCGATTGGAGGGTGCTAAAGTTATTAAAACCGTAAATATATATTGGAGTATAGAATTGGCGGTGAATGTCAAAGTAAGGTGGTTAACATTGTATACGATCTAACTAATATAACAGCAAAAGGTTTTTAAGTAATACAATGAATTTGGAACGAATACGTAATGGTAAAAAGACAGAGTAACGTTAAAATTGGACAAAGAGTCGTTAAATGAAATGAAGGAGACAGTTCAATAAACGTTTGAAGGTAAACATAGAAATAAAACAAAACTAAAATATACATAAACAATGCGTGTCCTATCCAGCGCACAACAAATAGTTAATATAAAACTAACGATTAGAACTATTACTAATAATTACACTACACAAATCGAGTTTAGGTAATGTTATAACAATATCTATTAAAAATACAATTAATTTACTAATTACATAATAATGTCCAACCGCATTATATCTTCTAATAATAAAAAACTTCTTTATATAATTTTTTTCCTTCAATTTCTGGTACTAATCTATCTTCAATTCCAACCCTATTATAAAAGAATAATCCAATCGTGAATAATATGAAGTTCCAATATCGAATCCAAACTTATGACAACATAAAGATACAACTTCGTATCCAAATCACTAAGAATATGTTAATCCACTTTTCTAATTTTATATTTCCAATTTTGAAAATAATTCGTCGTTTATGATTTCTCTTTTAAAATGATTTGTTTCTATTCTTATTTAAAAAAAAAAAAAACTTCTTAATATGTAATTTTCAATAATTTGGCTTGTACCAAAAAAATCTTCTCTTCCTTCTTTTTATAAGGAACAACTTCTCCCAACAAATTTTCAAAACAGCCTTCTAAATGATTACTTTCCGAAATTTGTCAATTTTGCCAAATGATTTGTTAATGTTATGTGATTTATATTGTTAAAAACTACCCGAAAAAAATCAAATTTCAAATTTTTTTAATTAACTTGTTAAAAATCAAATCTATTATGTATAATTATTATTATTAAATAGAACACTGCAATATCTATATGTTAAACTATAGAAATGTTAGCTGTTAATATTTACGTAATTTAGAAAAATTAACGCTCACTTAAAACAGGTTTCAAAGCATAATACAGAAGTCATTGTAAGTAAACGTGCATTCTTGGTTGCATACTCAAGATGTCAAATCTTAAATTGTTAATAATGACTACTACAATAAGCTAATGTGAGATCGAAATGCCATTTATACAATTACAAATACTATGCACTGTATTTTACTTGTTAGTTCGAGCTATCTTAAGCTAGTTAAGGACATCTATTTAAATTTATGTCGGCTCTTCGTTTGCCAGCGATAAAAATCGAAGGCAGATAACTGTTAACAATAGTTTAAATGAGACATTCTTTCTGTAGCCACGACAGAGGACGGTTGTTACATTCGCTGCTCTAACAAATTTACGGCACACAAATCCACATTTACCTGAATGATGCTTGAGTTATTTCTGCGTAATATCCTGAGAAGAATCCGATTGCCATTGGAAGCTCTGATCGTTTACTGAAGTCCCAAGTGCGTCCACACTGTAAAAAAAGTTGCAGTGAAATTACATGTAAAATCACCTACAATTTTACAGGTAAATTTGCTTTATAAGGTAAAAATTCTACCATTTAGTAAATTTCACATGCTATGTGTTTTTCAAAGATGTGTACGTACAATTCGTATGTAATATTTATATGAACTCTATATTTACCGAACACTGAAGTAATTTCGTATGTATTTTATAAGAGAAGCAAGCAACTTACCTAATTCTTTTATAGCACCTAATAGGGTTCATCTGAACGCTCAACACAGACAAAGAATGAACAAGCCTACGCGAACCTACGATTGTTTGTGACTACAGGATCATTAGCCAATAATAAGTCGACAAAGAATAGAATTACCAAGCCACAGATAAATAATCCAATAACCAATCACATTGCGGCGTATGAATTTCGTATTTTCCATATATCTAAGTTTTACCCGAAAATTCAAAGTAAAAACAAATAATTATAATAATCTCAATTTACAGCAAATTAATAGTTCCTAGTAAAAATATTTTAAAGTCACTAAATACCCAAAAAATGTCAATTTACACTTTTAAGAAATTTGAGAGTAAATACAAATTGTACATTTTTCCTTATTTTCCTTTGATTTGTTAACTGAAACTAAAAGAAAAAGCTGTAATTTTACCGAAATTTTTTTACATGTTAAATATCCTAGAAAAAAACATAAAAACAAAACTTACATATTTTATTTGGTAAATTCACAACGTTATAATTAAGATTCCTGATGAAAATAATAACTCAGCACTACAGCCTTGAAGGCCCTTGGCAGAGTGCCGGCACAACAACGAGCACTGAAAGTGTGTCCGAATGTGACCCACAAACAACGCATTTACTGCTTGACTTCCAAGATTGCAATGATCACCCTCCTTTCAGCCAGACGCGGCTTATTACTATTATCATGCAAATTACTGATTTTTTTAGCAGTGCATTTGATGTCTTCGTATGTTGGTAATTATTGAAGTTGTATATTACACTGCGACCTAAAAGAGTCTATTGTGTCCCCTCTTCCGTTTTACACTGGCCTCCAATCCAATTCCTATCCAGAAGTGTAGGATATCAGAAGGCCCCAGGTTAGGTAAGTCTCCCTCTTCGAGTTCACTGCTCCAGGTGCAACGCCTTGAGTGCACAGTGCTACGAATTGAGAAGGGATGATGCCATCCTGTCCCAATCTGCTCCATCGTTTGCTCCTCCCTTTGTTCTTCCTTGGAGAGATTCTGGGAACAGGATGAAACTCCATCACCTCCTCTCAAACTGGAAGCACTGTCAATCGAGGCATGTACCTGGGGCATGTAAATCGAAGAGGAGACTTACCTATACGGGCCCCTGACATCTACCTTTCTAAACGAAAGGATTGGAAGGCCAGCTGAGCAGCAAGAATAGGGACACTAGATCTTTTAGGTCGCAGTGTACACACACCTTCTATACAATACATACAATCCTTCCTGGGTGGTAACTTCACTTTGAAGTGGATGCTTCTGTATGGAGGTCCGCTGCCCAATTCCTGTTTATTAGCGGGTGTCGTTCTTCCTCCATAGTTGATTCCTCCGTAGAAAGTTACTTGGAACCATACTTGTAATGAGCCATTCCTATGGGAAATTTAAAAAAAATATATAGGAAATTTCAAATTTGGTGCATCCACCAGTATCCTATGCCATCTTAAAAATAAAAATTTTGGGCATTTGTGCTGTGAGAATCAGAGCATGACTTTTTCGAGGTATGTAGTATTTTTGGTGGTATTTATTTTTTTCTCGATTCCACATTCTGTGAACGATCTACCAGCTTGGAATAAAAACTATGACGCGCCAATTAAGAAGAAGGTCCAACTGATAGTCAACAAACCGATACCTTCAATCGCAAACTGATAAACTGTTATTGAGGCGTTTTGCCTCCTGACAGTTGTAAGCAACCTTATATTGTATCCATAGCATCTGAATATGATATTTCTACCCAGCATACTGCCCCTCAATTATCCGGACGATAATTGCGTTCGAAGGCAATTATACTGGTGGCAGATTACGTCCGGCAGGACGGGACGTGACAGAAACGTCAGAACGATGAGGAAATGAGCGATTATCCCTTCTGTATTGGGGATACGCCAATGGAAATCGTTTTCAATGGACATTACAACGTAAATTCTGCGGTATTGCGTGCATCGAAGCGCATCAGAGCGTAGTGATAATGCGATTCCGAAACGCTACAACTACTAGAGTCCCTATCGATCGCTAACATTACCTAAACGGTCGTAATGCAACGGTGTAATACGCAGCGTTTACGTTCACCCATCAGATCGTCCCGACAATAGCCCATATTCACATAGGTATAATCGTCACAAATTCGGCGCACGTAAAATAAGTGCGTCGTACTAGAATTGCGTGTAGAATACCTATAGTTCCAAGTGGAGACATCTCTCTCCAAACGAGTAGGGATGAGTTACAGGTACGCGACTGACACGCAACGCTACCCCCCTGAAGATATATGCCGACGTGTATGGGATGTTACGTCAATATTGGTTCATAAATTTAAACGTCCCGTGTGCTAATAATGAGTGCTCGCACGCGACTGGGGATTAACGGGACATATTTCAGAGTGGAATAGCCTCAAACATGCCAATGTACGAAATATTGTATGATCTAATCTATTGCTTTTTATTCCGATGCGTTTAACTGTTCTAGAAAGGGAGGACCTTGTAAGGCTATGTAAATATTGGTGAGGAATTATTACATGACAATATTTACAAAATTCTCAAGATTGTAACTAGAAAAGTTGGTTTTATAGACGAGTTAATTGACATCATTAATAAATGATAGTTAATGTCGTTAAAGAGTTAATAATCCGTTTATCTGAAACTCATGTGGAGTTCGGAATGTAAGAACTACTGACAGATATGCAGAATTGGGACACAACAATCTGCTTGCTTGCTTATAGTGGAAGCATCTTATTGGTCAATGTATGTTTATGAGAGATTACTTGTATTCTACTATTATTTAAAAAGGAATGGTACTATTTACTTAGTATATTTTAAAATTATTAGATATAATAGAAAAAGGATATAATATGTAGCAGCAGACAGCTAGACGATGTCCAGGATTGTAGGTAATCTCTGCATTTCGCAAGTCCTTCAAGCATTTTTCCTTTAGAATTTCCCTTCAGGAAGCAAGATGATCAGCAGTGATACACCTACACATCGAAAATGAATATTAGAATTGTTATATATATATTACAATAGATTTTGACAGATCAAATTTGGGATCCACGTTTATTTCGAGTGAACAGTTTCATTATTTTTACGTGTATTTTTTTCGTTCAATTTAGTCTAATAATGTTTTTATATGCATTGGCAGTCCAATGCTTTGATATGTCAACTGAAAAACAGGGTAAAATTGCTGGAAATTGAGTTCTGTAACAATTCATGTGTATAAATGGTTGCCACTTTGGCACAGTAATGAATTTTTAAGATTGTTAATTTTTTTTATAGTAATAAGCGTTTAAAAATTTCAAATGTATTTTTCTCATAATTCAGAGACTCATACCTTTGTTAATATAAAAGTGAAGGTGATTCCAGATTTTGTAATTTATTTTTTTTCACTTCGTTGAAAGAGTGACAATCCTGTCGATCACATGGCCATTCTCATATGTAAAACAATGGAGGTTCCCATTTGGTTAATAATAACGGAATTTCTCAGCAAGTGGTCTCCTTGACGAAGACAATCCTTTCAAGTCAGTTAAAACATTTTCAATTCGAACCATTCACTACCGAGCTTGTTCGAGGCAGACGCATTACAGTTTTCTCTGTAAAATTAACGGCTATTCGATAAATCCAAATTTATTCCAATTTCAATCTAAAAAAATAATTGTTAATTGTTAAACAAATTTACACATAATTTTATTCCAAATTACACACGATTTTTGGGTAATTTTTCTTCAACGACGAATTTTCCGAGTAATGTTCTGTCCTGAGCGACCCATCCTCTCTGACCTGATGTATCTACGAGGTACGAGGCCCATACCGACCTGAACAGTCCTGACCACGATGATCGCAGAATTCGCCCTGTAAAAAGGTACTCCTTGTCAAACTAACCTAAAAATAAACGTATTATTTCAATTCTAATCTAAATTGAATTGTACTTATAAGAAATTTTATTTTAAACCGTTCTGCAAAAATTTGAGGTTAGAAAATCGTTCTAACATAGCTAAGCGTCTCCAGTTACTTGGGGAAATATTGTGTAATTAGGTTATAAGTATTTGTTATGTTTTTACGTTACGAACCAATACCAGTGATTTACCATCAAGGTGGCTACTTGTTTCACACTCTATTCAATCAACATAACTCCATTTGAACGGTCAGAAAACGCGGGATTTTTAAAATTATTTCAAACGTATTTAAAGACGAAACTATGAATTTGAATTGCAAAGTGGAATTACTTAATGAAACTTTAGTGTTATTAATTAAACGGACTCACGGACTTACCTGAGATTATTATCAATAGATTATGTCTGATATTAAACAAGTCACATTTTGAATTTTTTTAATAAATAAAATCACTTTTTATCCACTATTAAATGTTTATTTTTACTTAATAGTTTGAATACGATTAAGGCACGACATTATCCTGCCTAAGAATCATTTAAACTGTCTTAAACATTGAATTTGAGAGAAGGACAATTGACAACATCATCCTCCACATCTCTATGCGTACTGAGTTAAATTATAGAGAGTTAACGAGCTATTCAATTTTATTTTAATGTCACCGCCCCCGATCGGAACTTCTCGCCTGCATGCCATCTGGCTGGTGAGACAGAACAACTCTAAATCAAATTATAAAAAATAGATGACACTGGTATATATAAAACTTGATTTTTCTAATTCAATTAATGTATTTCTTTAAAATTTATTTTTTTTAATCCGGACTGTATGCTACTTGTGTAGCCTAACAGTACATACATTTCGGAAAACAAAGAACTAATCGCCCAGTCTTTAATGTAGGGGAAAGTAAGTGTTCGGTTCGTTGCTCTTCAAGCTTAAGGTCGTCTTAGATCGAAATAATTTGGTTCGACACACAATTTTTTGGATGACACTGTATATTTGACAAAACAAATAAAATTCAAGATTATAAAAAAAAATAAAAGTTAAAATCTTAACATAGATTTACGATGATTATACGTTGATGTTCGTCTTAACCTCTATACTTAAATAATAAATTAAACTATTAATTATCGATTATAATTCCAAAATATAGATGTTGATTCTTATGTCTAGGTTAATAATGTTGGCCGAAGGTTTGTGCAATGTGATAGGTTTTAAAAATAATAAAAAAAATAATGAAATATTAATGGCGATGCAACAAAAAGAAAATAATAAAACTAAATATACGACTTACGTGGTAAAATTTTTAGGAAGTTATCCGGTGTATTGTGTCCGGAAGGGTGTTTGAGCGCGTTACGCTGATGTCAAGGCGTGGTCCCTTTCGAATTCAACGATCCGAATTGGTCTCCCAAATTAATGTACTCGTTCACTCCTCGTGGTTCAACTCGAAGCACAAAATAAACAGTAGTAGATAGCAGTAGTGTAATAGTGACCTAAGATGACGCCAAAGGAATGCCACTTGACGTTGCCGTTGTAAAACCCTTTTCAGGAATATCGATGCAATTGCACAAAAACTCCTGGCAGCCCCAGGTAACGAAAAATAATGTACTCGATATTAGAAGTTTCTCTCGCGCGACAAAATCCTACAATCGTGGTAACTACTTAAAATTGCACGGACAACTTGAACAGCGCGTCTAAAAGGTGTGCGAAACCTATATCGTCTCTCTTGCCTTAGCGAGAGGCGGAGATAGGAAATACAACGTGAATCAAATAAGTCATGACAACTTAAATAATGGAATAATTTACACAAAAGGAAGAGGTTCCTAATGAATGAAACTTAAACTAATAATTGAAGAATGAAAAGCAAATATAACTGACAATGAATTACTAACTAATTTGGAAATAAGTAACGAAAATGAGACATTAAATTTTGCTATCACGGTAAGATGCGTTGTGACGAGCAAGGAGTTCGAAACTTCACTGCTAGATGGCGTTGCTGGGTCTAAATCTTAAGTTAATGAAATAAAAATCTTTAAATAAATCTATAAATGAAGCGACGCAATTCGACAGCAACTAGTGCTCTACACCCCCCCGCATCATAAAACACCATAAGAAAAGTGGTACTCTCTCACCTAACTAGACTGTTGTTCCTTCTTTGTTGTCCTACAAGTAGCGTCCATAAATAAGTAACTACCACATATTTACAAAATGACAAATTTATTGTAAATTCAAGATAAGTTCATTAGCCCAACTATGATAGTTTATGCTATCCAGTGCAACATACTCAAGAACAACGTGGTGGGCTGTTACCTGCTCTCGTTGCATAGTTACATAACGACTCATATTTAAACACACCTATTCTATGTAGGTATTCCTACACAGCAGTGTCCTGTCAGCACGACTTGTCATCCTTCTAAGTTGCCCGAATACTATTGGCCTCATCTTTCGTTGCTGCGCAGCTGTCCATCTACGCGTTCCAGTGAACCGACCTTTCTTAAGATGCACTCTGTTACTGCATCACATACTGCAGTCTTTTCTGCAAGCTCGTTTGCAAGTTCCTTGTCATCTATCCTTATACCCACACCCACAAAAAAGTAACGTTGTGATGTCTATCAAGATTCTTAGGTTACCAACAACCCAAGCCAGTTTCGAGTGTTATTCTGATAAGATGTGGTGTCCATAGGCGTCTTAGCTATCCCACCAGTGTTGGCAAGAGAGGAGAAGTGAATAAATTTTCTAACAGCGACTAGAACAACTCGTGTTTATTCGGGCTTGGTGGGAAAGCAGTGTAACTAGTAGATTTATTGAAGCCGACAAAACACGAGTATGTATAATCACTATAGAAATTTATTCACTTCCACTAGCTTGCCAACACTGCTATCCACAGGATATGATAATTTTACGTTGTTGTACGGTGTATATTTACCCATTATACCATACATTATTTATGATTGAGGATTTCTCCAAATATAACCAGCTCCTGCAACCTATGATTCTTTTGACCCATCTGCATACCAGTTTGGTTTGAATCCCTGTTCTGTCTGAATCTCCACTCTTCCAGTCCAGATAACCGAGGATTTTAAAGATAGAGTCATCATCACTTCTTATCGAGATTATCGTTATTATTCTAGCATGCGGAGAGTATTTCGGATTCTCCAATTTCCATCACCCCTCAGCCTGTAGCCTCCATTTTGCTCCCTTGAATAAATAATTTTTAAATACAAATACAAATATATCAAAGGGGTACAACAGACTTACGTTCTAGTTCAATGCGCCCCTCCAACTTAAGACCACCACTCAAGCCCAAAAACGAACAGACTCACACGCAGGAATGGATTTGCCTCCACATCTAACTTAAGGACGACTACTGGCGCTTGCAGAGGCTCAAATAATGCAATAAATCTGTCTTGGACCCATTAAGTCTGAGTCTATTAAGTTCCACCACTCAAGCATTCCAGAGACACACTGCCCGCCGGAAGTGTACGCCAATCCAAGCGTCGAAACCCCCACAATACAACTGATATCATCAACGAACCGGCAACACCTAACTACGGAGACAAAGACCCGCATACCGTTAATGTATATTCGTAAAGGTAATGTAGGTTCTAAGAAGAGAGTCTTGCCGCACACCACAAGTAACTTACCCATTGAAGAAAACATTCTGTTATCTCCCGCTAATGGAGCTTTTAATTGATTGAAATACGACGCAAAGAGATTATAGGGAACGCATTTCAGCCATCAAAATCTTGGACAACGAATATAGTTGTAAAGTCTCACTGACTAAAACAAAGCAATAAGCTCTTGTTCTCAATTAAACAATAATAAGTAATTATCGGAGTTCAAGAAACTGCCGATATAGAAGAAAGAGCTTAATGAGAAGCGAAACATTGTTAAGAGCGCTAAACAGTGTGAGAAAAGAAAATGTATTATAGCGAAAATCGATTAAAACTATATAATCGTTAAACGACTATCTATTAAATTGATGAGCGTTCAATGTCCTCAAAAGTTATATACACACAACAACATTGCCAAACTAAATAATCTATTCAAATACACGAATTTACCGAATCAAATGACCCAAACACATCGACCGGTTTAAGTGAGTTACCTTGTCTACTTTGTGAGCCTTTAAACATACAAAAATGAAAGGCGACACGCATTTCGAGTCAGTGGACAGCGGGACGAATAGCGATTCCGGTCTGCCAGGATTCCAAATTACGCCAGCTAACTTTGCTTTATTACCCACTCCTAAAATGCGGCGAGGTGTGCAGGTTTCGGCAACAAGACCAACAGAGCGATGGAGAGCCCAGCTGCTGCGGAGTCGCCGAGCTGGAGTTAATATCGTTAAATCCGGCTCGAATAAACCTACCTGAAAGTTGGGTAACTGAAGTGACACGCAGAAAGGAACCTTTCGCCTCTTGTGGACGGTGGAGAATTGAATAGAGAGGAAAGGGATTGAATAAGAGCAAATTTTGCTGTGGGGGAATTTAGTGTTGGTAGTTTTCTCTTCGTCTTATGTGTAGGTTTATAAAAAATTAATGAGATGAAACGAAAATTACAGAGACCTAGAAAATCACATATAATACCGCTGGACTGGTCAAGGATTTGTATGTCCTCTGATATTACCAAAATCGTGCATTAATTCTAACAAACGCAAAATCAAGAAAAAACATATTTTGCACAAACAAATCGATCTCCAACCACAGAGAAACTATGATTATGAATTAAATACTAGAATGTAACTTTAAATTAGCAAAGTGTGAAATTTTGTATTTTTATGAACCCGAAAGAAATTGGGCCTGTACAATAACACAAAGAACATTGGAATGGTACAGCTAGGCAAAATTCATGAAAAAGACAGTTCCAGCATAATATCCCACAAGAAACAGTATAGGCGTATTAATTACATTTATCCCCATCACTCCCACCTTTGGCTTTAATGAAAAACAAAGAAGAAGAGATTGAAAAGTCTAAGGAAAGAGGTGAAACATAAGCCACGATAAAGGCAGAAGAAAGAATGCAATAGAAAAGCTAAGAATGTCTTGTAAGTCTGAATAATGAAGGCTTAGATTCTCTCGCGTCAAAAACGTTTGAAGGACTAGAGAAAATTGACTAGAGTTTTTAAGCAATGAATGAGTTAACTGTTTGCAACTGAGCAGTAATATGTTCTTTTGTATATCGTACCGTAATTTATGTAATTTCAAGCAGCATCGACTAAAAATTTCCCAACATTCGAGTGACTGTTTATCCTCAATATACTTTTGCCGTCGCGACCAATTTAATCCCTTAACTACTGCCAACTTCCGTACACAACCACCACTTATCAGTGAGTGGACATTCAAATAAAACATGCCACCATATTTACAATGCGAATCATTAACCCTCCCAATTCTACATAATATAATTTTAAAATACCATGACTTTAATACCTATTACAAATAAACCATCATTGCCCAAAACATGTAATGTCACCGAGAAATTTCCCATCCTCCCACTCTTAAGCGTAATCCCACACCTACCGCATCATATGATACAGATTTTTTTTTACAGTCGCGGCCAATTATCCTACTACTGCTCAACTCCGTACACAACCCCACTTATCAGTGAGTACATTCAATAAAACATGCACACATTCACAATGCGAACATTAACCTCCCAATTCTACATAAATATAATTAAAATTACGACATTTTAATACTGACACAAATTGATCTCACTTTCTAAAACACTAAGTCACATAATTCCTACCCATTTAAGGGTATCCCACCTACCGCACCATACATAAAATTTGTTTAACTGTCGCGCATTTAATCCCTACTACTGGCCTAACTTCCGTACCAACGCCACTCATCAGTGAGTGACATTCAAATAAAACATGCCACCACTTCACAATGCGAATCATAACCCCCAATTCTATAGAAATATATAAAAATTACCAGACACTTTAATACTAACATACAAATTACTTAATTTCTTAAAACCAGGTAAGTCCAACGCATAAATTCCTACTCCCATTAAAAGGATCTCACCTACGCATCATACCATACAGAATTGTTTTACTGTCCGGCAATTAATCCCTTAACTACTGCCTAACTCCGTACACAACGCCCTTATCAGTGAGGTGGACATTCAAAAAAACATGCCACCAACATTCAACATGCGAATCATTAACCCTCAGCCAATTAATTTATATAAAAATTTAAATTACCGAAACCTTAATACTAAACAAATTAACTAATTTTCCTAAAACATGTAACGTCAACCGATACAATTTCCTACTCCCATTAAGCGGTATCACTACCGTGTCATAGAACAGAATTTTTTTTACCGTCGCGGCAATTATCCCTTAATACTGTCTAAACTTCCGTACACAACGCTACTTATCAGTGAGTGAACATTCAAATAAAACATCCACCACATCAAATGCGAATCATTACCTTCCAATCTACATAAAATATACTTTACAAATACCGATACTTTAATACCTGATAAAATTAACCCTCATTTCCTAAAACATGTAACGTCACCTGATAAATTTCCTACTCCCATTTAAACGGTAATCCACCTACCGCGTCATATGATCAGATTTTTTTTTACTATCGCCGCCAATTTAATCCTCTTAACTACTGCTCTAACTTCGTACACAACCGCACTACAAGTGAATGGACTATTCAGAAACATGCCACCACATTCACATGCGAATCATTAACCCTCCTCCTTCCTACATAATAATAATAAATTAAAATTACGAAACTTTAATACCTGAACAATTAACCTCATTTTCCTAAACCATGTAACGTTACGATAAATTCCTTCCATTAAAGCGGTAAAATCCACCTTACACCTACCGTGTCATATGAACAAATTTTTTTTCTGTCGCGGCCAATTTAATCCCTACCTACTCGCTCTAACTTCCGTACACAACCGCCCTATCAGTGAGTGGACATTCAAAAAAACATGCCACCACATTCACAATGCGAATCATTAACCCTCCAATTTAATAAATATAATTTAAAATACGAGACTTTAATACCTTTACAAATAACCCTCTTTCCTAAAACATGTAACGCACCGATAATTTCCTACTCCCATTAAAGCGTATCCCCAACCCGCGTCATTGATACAGAATTTTTTTAAGTCGCGGCCAATTTATCCCTTAACTACTGCTTAACTGTCCGACACAACCGCTACTTATCATGAGTGACATTCAAAAAAAACATGCCACCACTTCACAGCGATCATTAACCTCCCAATTCTACAAAATATAATTAAAATTACCGATACTTATACCTGATACAAATTAACCCTCATTTCCTAAAACATGTACGTCACCGATAATTCCTACTCCATTTAAAGCGGTATCCACCTAGCGCTCATAGATACAGATTTTTTACTATCGCCGCCAATGAAATCCCTTAACACTCTCTAACTTCGTAAAACAACCGGCACTTATCAGTGAATGGACATCTCAGATAAAAAAGCCACCACATCAAAGCAATCATTAACACCCCCTATTCTACATATAAATATATTTAAAAATTAACCGAAACTTAAATACCTAACAAAATTAACCTCATTTTCCTAAAACATGTAACGTTACAGAAATTCCCTACCCCATTTAAACGGTATCCCACCTACCGTGGTCATATGATACAGAATTTTTTTTACTCTGCGGCCAATTTAATCCCTTAACTACTGCTCAAACTCGGTACACAACCTCACTATCAGTGAGTGGACATTCAAATAAAACATGCACCAATTCACAATGCGAATCATTAACACTCCATTCTACTAAATATAATAAAATTACCGAGACTTAATACCTATTACACAGTAACCCCATGTTCCTAAAACATGTACGTCACCGATAAAATTCCTAGCTCCATTGAAAGCGGTATCCCACCAACCGCGCATATGATACAGATTTTTTTTTACTGTCGGCCCAATTTATGTCTTATACTGCTCTAACTTCCGTACGCAACCGCCACTTATCAGTGAGTGGGCATTCAAATAAACATGCCACCACATTCACAAGCGAATTTAACCTTCCCAATTCTATATAAAATACTTTAAAATTACCGAAACTTTAATACCTGATACAATTAACCCGAATTCCCTAAACACATGTACGTCACAGATAAATTCTTCATTGAAGCGGTATCCCCCTAACTGTCATATGAGCAGATTTTTTTTTACTTACGTTTGAGAAGTTCAAGTAATCCGAACTTCCTTTCAGATCCCCTGACATCCAACAGCCGTGGAAAGTGTCACGATGTCTGTACCTTAAAAAGGGAAAACAACATCGTCGTTGACGTGTCACGTTTCATCCCTTTGTCCTCGGATATTCTCCGGAAAAAAAACTCACCGAACATCGAGCGCGTCAGCATCATGCATTATAGCCACGTACGAAACTCTCTCGGCTTTAAACCTCACCACCGTCGAAGTGTAGGACCGTGTCCTCCACAAATATTCGATGTATATTCAACAGAAAGTCCGGAGAGATGGTGCCGAACATTGCCGCATGCTACCGAAATCGAGGCGAAAGGGAAGAGAGGGTGTACTGTCGGAATATAGGAAGGTCCCCGATGTAGCGCAGATAAAAAGCACGTAATAACGCGGGGCGTATTAAACATCTCACCCCCACCTCATCCGGCCTGTCCCCGAGGGTCGTTGGCGCGATACCTTCGCCCACTTCTTCCTCGTAACGAAGCATGACACTCTAAAATTATCCGTGCTTTCGCGATATTCCCGGAGATGGCGCCCCCGGTAGTGGTGGGGGGTGGGTGTGTGCGCGCGAATAGGTAGTGTTCATTGGTTGCTCTACCGCCTTTTCGCAAAGTCCGTACCGGTGCGCCGTTGTTGTCTGTTTTTCTTTTGGATTTGTTTGGCATGATGTGTGGTATCTTTTTCATAGATCGGTATTCGGGCAGGTATTATGGAGAATAACAGAGATGGAGGTGTAGGGATTACATATAACATTCCGTTTACATGTAAATAAATGAGTATCCCAAAATTCATGTGGCTAATGAAGCAGACATTTTTTAAGAAGAAGAAGAAGAATTTTAAACTTATTAAATGTTTTATTCTACATATTGACGTTTTTTCTAGTTTGTAAAACGTTGTCGGGTTTAAAAAACACACAGGAGATATTTAAATTAACTTATCTATTTAACACATTCGGTACTTAAAATCTATTAAAATGCTTATTATTAAATCACAATGTCTTTAATTATGTAAAGATTATTTGCACCGATATTTATATTACCGTACTAATTCCCTTTTTATATTTACCGAGATCCGCACTATTACAACGTCGTATCGACTGACCTGCTCCCGGCCAACCGACGCGTTATATAGCTGGCGGAACTTCCAGATTGTTGAGTCCTTCTAGAACTCCTTCCAGATCCTTCCGAATTTCCGAATTCGACCCCGGTATGCCCCTCTATATTACGAGTGGATACATAGTAAACAAACATCAATTTAAAAGAACGGTTAAATATAATTAGAGGCACATTAGCTTTTTAAACTTGCCAACAAATGAGTGTTAGTTGTGGCATGGCACCTCTTTGCAACTGCACGTTTTGGCGGCGCTACACTCGCAATCAGATTCTTGCCTTTACAGCAACAATAGCGCACGACAGTCGCCACTTTACGGCATTCTTACAGCAAAAGTATCGCATTACAATCTTGACAACAGCTTTCTCCACAGCCTTGCACCTTCTTTAAACAGCAATAGCTGCTGCATGTTGCAACTTCTCCAGATCACATCCGCAAATCAAAACTCCTTCGCGGATTGCAACACATTTGCACGGCAATTTTCGCACCTGCAATTCGTTGCCCACTTTTTCCTTTCTTTCAATCTGTCAGACTTCATACAGGAAGAGGAAAGTAGAAAATCTCTCTGGCCTGCTCACTCTCCAGATTTAACGATCCGAGCATGTGTGGGATATATGGGTTCGCTACAGAAGGCCGTTTACCACAGCAGCAAGCCTAGGAGTGGTAAAGATGCCGGTTCTAGACCACTTTCAAGGCGTTCTCGTCCAGGTGCCCCAAGCGGAGCTGTAGGTGAGCGACAGCTCAGACGATGGCCGTCCACTGGGGACGACTCCGCATAGCTTGGGAAGAGCTTTGAAACGCGGGGCGCGGGGGCCTTAGTCGATGACGTAGAGGCGGTAATCTTAACTTATTTATATATATAGGGTATTTCGATTACGATTCCTAGAAAACTTAATAATATAAAATGCATTTCTATATTACATATAGAATTACATTTTTTTTGTTAACGGAGTAAAATTAAAGATTAGTATAAATTATTTACTTATTATATTATATATATATTCCGATTATACGAATTTTAGAAGGCTTAAAAGTGTATGAATTCTACCGTTAAGTAATATACAATTCGATTTTTCTTGTT